>CALNHX010011078.1:0-34956 GCA_940337035.1 Agriotes lineatus
GAAATGTTGGCGGCATGGCTCGAAATGTTGGCGGCATGGCTCAAAACGTTGGCGGCGTGGCTCCAAATGTTGGCGGCGTGGCTGAAAATGTTGGCGACATGGCTCGAAATGTTGGCGGCATGGCTCGAAATGTTGGCGGCTTTTTTCGAAATGTTGGCGGCATGGCTCGAAATGTTGGAGGCATGGCTCGAAATGTTGGCGGCATGGCTGTAAATGTTGACGGCATTGCTCGAAATGTTGGCGGCATGGCTCGAAATGTTGCCGGCATGGCTCGAAATGGCGGCATGACTCAAAATCTTGGCGGCATGGCTCGAAGTGTTGGCGGCATAGCTCGAAATGTTGGCGGCATGGCTCGAAATGGCGGCATGGCTCGAAATGTTGGCGGCATGGCTCGAAATGTTGGTGGCATAGCTCGAAATGTTGGCGGCATGACTCGAAATGTTGGCGGCATGGCTCGAAATGATGGCGGCATGGCTCGAAGTGTTATCGGCATGGCTCAAAATGTTGGCGGCATGGCTTGAAATGTTGGCGGCATGGCTCGAAGTGTTGGCGGCATAGCTAAAAATGTTAGCGGCATGGCTCGAAATGTTGGCGGCATGGCTCGAAATGTTGGCGGCATGGCTCGAAATGTTGGCGGCATGGCTCGATATGTTGGCGGCATGGCTCGAAATGTTGGCGGCGTGGCTCCAAATGTTGGCGGCGTGGCTCGAAATGTTGGCGGCATGGTTCGAAATGTTGGCGGCATGGCTCGAAATGTTGGCGGCGTGGCTCCAAATGTTGGCGGCGTGGCTCGAAATGTTAGCGGCATGGCTCGAAATGTTGGCGGCATGGCTCGAAATGTTGGCGGCATGGCTCGAAATGTTGGCGGCATGGCCCGAAATGTTGGCGGCATGGCTCAAAATGTTGGCGGCATGGCTCAAAATGTTGGCGGCATGGCTTGAAATGTTGGCGGCATGGCTCGAAATGTTGGCGGCATGGCTCGAAATGTTGGCGGCATGGCTCGAAATGTTGGCGGCGTGGCTCCAAATGTTGGCGGCGTGGCTCGAAATGTTAGCGGCATGGCTCGAAATATTGGCGGCATGGTTCGAAATGTTGGCGGCATGGCTCGAAATGTTGGCGGCGTGGCTCGAAATTTTGGCGGCGTGGCTCCAAATGTTGGCGGCGTGGCTCGAAATGTTAGCGGCATGGCTCGAAATGTTGGCGGCATGGTTCAAAATGTTGGCGGCATGGCTCAAAATGTTGGCGGCATGGCTTGAAATGTTGGCGGCATGGCTCGAAATGTTGGCGGCATGGTTCGAAATGTTGGCGGCATGGCTCGAAATGTTGGCGGCGTGGCTCCAAATGTTGGCGGCGTGGCTCGAAATGTTAGCGGCATGGCTCGAAATGGCGGCATGGTTCGAAATGTTGGCGGCATGGCTCGAAATGTTGGCGGCGTGGCTCGAAATGTTGGCGGCGTGGCTCCAAGTGTTGGCGGCGTGGCTCGAAATGTTAGCGGCATGGCTCGAAATGTTGGCGGCATGGCTCGAAATCATGGCGGCATGGCTCTAAATGTTGGCGGCATGGCTCCAAATGTTGGCGGCATGGCTCCAAATGTTGGCGGCAAGACTCGAAATGTTGACGGCATGGCTCGAAATGTTGGCGACATGGCTCGAAATCATTGCGGCATGGCTCTAAATGTTGGCGGCATGGCTCCAAATGTTGGCGGCATGACTCGAAATGTTGACGGCATGGCTCGAAATGTTGGCGGCATGGCTCCAAATGTTGGCGGCATGGCTCGAACTGTTGGCGGCATGACTCGAAATGTTGACGGCATGGCTCGACATGTTGGCGGCATGGCTCCAAATGTTGGCGGCATGGCTCGAAATGTTGGCGGCATGGCTCGAAATGTTGGCGGCATGGCTCGAAATGTTGGCGGCATGGGTCGACATGTTGGCGGCATGGCTCCAAATGTTGGCGGCTTGGCTCGAAATGTTGGCGGCATGGCTCGAAATGTTGGCGGCATGGCTCGAAATGTTGGCGGCATGGGTCGAAATTTTGGCGGCATGGCTCGAAATGTTGGCGGCATGGCTCGAAATGTTGGCGGCGTGGCTCCAAATGCTGGCGGCGTGGCTCGAAATGTTGGCGGCAATGTTCGAAATTTTGGCGGCATGGCTCGAAATGTTGGCGGCATGGCTCGAAATGTTGGCGGCGTGGCTCCAAATGTTGGCGGCGTGGCTCAAAATGTTGGCGACATGGCTCGAAATGTTGGCGGCATGGCTTGAAATGTTGGCGGCATGGCTCGAAGCTTTGGCGGCATAGCTAGAAATGTTGGCGGCATGGCTCGAAATGTTGGCGGCATGGCTCGAAATGTTGGCGGCATGGCTCGAAATGTTGGCGGCATGGCTGGAAATGTTGGCGGCATTGCTCGAAATGTTGGCGGCATGGCTCGAAATGTTGGCGGCATAGCTCGAAATGTTGTCGGCATAGCTCGAAAAGCTGGCGGCATGGCTCGAAATGTTGGCGGCATTGCTAGAAATGTTGGCCGCATGCCTCGAAATGTTGGCGGCATAGCTCGAAATGTTGGCGGCATAGCTCGAAATGCTGGCGGCATGGCTCGAAATGTTGGCGGCATTACTAGAAATGTTGGCGGCATGGCTCGAAATGTTGGCGGCATGGCTCGAAATGTTGGCAGCGTGGCTCGAAATGTTGGCGGCATGGCTCGAAATATTGGCGGCATGGCTCGAAATGTGGGCGGCATGGCTCGAAATGTTGGTGGCATAGGTCGAAATGTTTGCGGCATGGCTCGAAATGTTGGCGGCATGGCTCGAAATGTTCGCAGCATGGCTCGAAATGTTGGCGGCATGGCTCAAAGTGTTGGCGACATGGCACGGAATGTTGGCGGCATGGCTCGAACTGATGGCGGCATGGTTCGAAATGTTGGCGGCGTGGCTCGAAATGTTGGCGGCATTGCTAGAAATGTTGGCGGCATGGCTCGAAATGTTGGCGGCATGGCTCGAAATGTTGGCGGCATGGCTCGAAATGTTGCTGCGTGGCTCGAAATATTGGCGGCATGGCTCGAAATGTTGGCGGCATGGCTCGAAATGTTGGCGGCGTGGCTCGAAATGTTGGCGGCATGGCTCGAAATATTTGCGGCATGGCTCGAAATGTTGGCGGCATGGTTCGAAATGTTGGCGGCATGGCTCAAAGTGTTGACGGCATGGCTAGAAATGTTGGCGGCATGGCTAGAAATGTTGGCAGCATGGTTCGAAATGTTGGCGGCATGGCTCGAAATGTTGGCGGCATGGCTCAAAACGTTGGCGGCGTGGCTCCAAATGTTGGCGGCGTGGCTGAAAATGTTGGCGACATGGCTCGAAATGTTGGCGGCATGGCTCGAAATGTTGGCGGCTTTTTTCGAAATGTTGGCGGCATGGCTCGAAATGTTGGGGCATGGCTCGAAATGTTGGCGGCATGGCTGGAAATGTTGACGGCATTGCTCGAAATGTTGGCGGCATGGCTCGAAATGTTGCCGGCATGGTTCGAAATGGCGGCATGACTCAAAATCTTGGCGGCATGGCTCGAAGTGTTGGCGGCATAGCTCGAAATGTTGGCGGCATGGCTCGAAACGGCGGCATGGCTCGAAATGTTGGCGGCATGGCTCGAAAAGTTGGTGGCATAGCTCGAAATGTTGGCGGCATGACTCGAAATGTTGGCGGCATGGCTCGAAATGATGGCGGCATGGCTCGAAGTGTTGGCGGCATGGCTCAAAATGTTGGCGGCATGGCTTGAAATGTTGGCGGCATGGCTCGAAGTGTTGGCGGCATAGCTAGAAATGTTAGCGGCATGGCTCGAAATGTTGGCGGCATGGCTCGAAATGTTGGCGGCATGGCTCGAAATGTTGGCGGCATGGCTCGATATGTTGGCGGCATGGCTCGAAATGTTGGCGGCGTGGCTCCAAATGTTGGCGGCGTGGCTCGAAATGTTGGCGGCATGGTTCGAAATGTTGGCGGCATGGCTCGAAATGTTGGCGGTGTGGCTCGAAATGTTGGCGGCATGGCTCGAAATGTTGGCGGCATGGCTCGAAATGTTGGCGGCATGGCTGGAAATGTTGGCGGCATTGCTCGAAATGTTGGCGGCATGGCTCGAAATGTTGGCGGCATAGCTCGAAATGTTGGCGGCATAGCTCGAAATGCTGGCGGCATGGCTCGAAATGTTGGCGGCATTGCTAGAAATGTTGGCCGCATGCCTCGAAATGTTGGCGGCATAGCTCGAAATGTTGGCGGCATAGCTCGAAATGCTGGCGGCATGGCTCGAAATGTTGGCGGCATTGCTAGAAATGTTGGCGGCATGGCTCGAAATGTTGGCGGCATGGCTCGAAATGTTGGCGGCGTGGCTCGAAATGTTGGCGGCATGGCTCGAAATATTGGCGGCATGGCTCGAAATGTTGGTGGCATAGGTCGAAATGTTTGCGGCATGGCTCGAAATGTTGGCGGCATGGCTCGAAATGTTCGCAGCATGGCTCGAAATGTTGGCGGCATGGCTCAAAGTGTTGGCGACATGGCACGGAATGTTGGCGGCATGGCTCGAACTGTTGGCGGCATGGTTCGAAATGTTGGCGGCGTGGCTCGAAATGTTGGCGGCATTGCTAGAAATGTTGGTGGCATGGCTCGAAATGTTGGCGGCATGGCTCGAAATGTTGGCGGCTTTTTTCGAAATGTTGGCGGCATGGCTCGAAATGTTGGGGCATGGCTCGAAATGTTGGCGGCATGGCTGGAAATGTTGACGGCATTGCTCGAAATGTTGGCGGCATGGCTCGAAATGTTGCCGGCATGGTTCGAAATGGCGGCATGACTCAAAATCTTGGCGGAATGGCTCGAAGTGTTGGCGGCATAGCTCGAAATGTTGGCGGCATGGCTCGAAACGGCGGCATGGCTCGAAATGTTGGCGGCATGGCTCGAAATGTTGGTGGCATAGCTCGAAATGTTAGCGGCATGACTCGAAATGTTGGCGACATGGCTCGAAATGATGGCGGCATGGCTCGAAGTGTTGGCGGCATGGCTCAAAATGTTGGCGGCATGGCTTGAAATGTTGGCGGCATGGCTCGAAGTGTTGGCGGCATAGCTAGAAATGTTAGCGGCATGGCTCGAAATGTTGGCGGCATGGCTCGAAATGTTGGCGGCATGGCTCGAAATGTTGGCGGCATGGCTCGATATGTTGGCGGCATGGCTCGAAATGTTGGCGGCGTGGCTCCAAATGTTGGCGGCGTGGCTCAAAATGTTGGCGGCATGGTTCGAAATGTTGGCGGCATGGCTCGAAATGTTGGCGGTGTGGCTCGAAATGTTGGCGGCATGGCTCGAAATGTTGGCGGCATGGCTCGAAATGTTGGCGGCATGGCTGGAAATGTTGGCGGCATTGCTCGAAATGTTGGCGGCATGGCTCGAAATGTTGGCGGCATAGCTCGAAATGTTGGCGGCATAGCTCGAAATGCTGGCGGCATGGCTCGAAATGTTGGCGGCATTGCTAGAAATGTTGGCCGCATGCCTCGAAATGTTGGCGGCATAGCTCGAAATGTTGGCGGCATAGCTCGAAATGCTGGCGGCATGGCTCGAAATGTTGGCGGCATTGCTAGAAATGTTGGCGGCATGGCTCGAAATGTTGGCGGCATGGCTCGAAATGTTGGCGGCGTGGCTCGAAATGTTGGCGGCATGGCTCGAAATATTGGCGGCATGGCTCGAAATGTTGGTGGCATAGGTCGAAATGTTTGCGGCATGGCTCGAAATGTTGGCGGCATGGCTCGAAATGTTCGCAGCATGGCTCGAAATGTTGGCGGCATGGCTCAAAGTGTTGGCGACATGGCACGGAATGTTGGCGGCATGGCTCGAACTGGTGGCGGCATGGTTCGAAATGTTGGCGGCGTGGCTCGAAATGTTGGCGGCATTGCTAGAAATGTTGGTGGCATGGCTCGAAATGTTGGCGGCATGGCTCGAAATGTTGGCGGCATGGCTCGAAATGTTGCTGCGAGGCTCGAAATATTGGCGGCATGGCTCGAAATGTTAGCGGCATTGCTCGAAATGTTGGCGGCGTGGTTCGAAATGTTGGCGGCATGGCTCAAAGTGTTGACGGCATGGCTAGAAATGTTGGCGGCATGGCTAGAAATGTTGGCGGCATGGTTCGAAATGTTGGCGGCATGGCTCGAAATATTTGCGGCATGGCTCGAAATGTTGGCGGCATGGTTCGAAATGTTGGCGGCATGGCTCAAAGTGTTGACGGCATGGCTAGAAATGTTGGCGGCATTGCTAGAAATGTTGGCGGCATGGTTCGAAAAGTTGGCGGCATGGCTCGAAATGTTGGCGGCATGGCTCAAAACGTTGGCGGCGTGGCTCCAAATGTTGGCGGCGTGGCTGAAAATGTTGGCGACATGGCTCGAAATGTTGGCGGCATGGCTCGAAATGTTGGCGGCTTTTTTCGAAATGTTGGTGGCATGGCTCGAAATGTTGGAGGCATGGCTCGAAATGTTGGCGGCATGGCTGGAAATGTTGACGGCATTGCTCGAAATGTTGGCGGCATGGCTCGAAATGTTGCCGGCATGGCTCGAAATGGTGGCATGTCTCAAAATCTTGGCGGCATGGCTCGAAGTGTTGGCGGCATAGCTCGAAATGTTGGCGGCATGGCTCGAAATGGCGGCATGGCTCGAAATGTTGGCGGCATGGCTCGAAATGTTGGTGGCATAGCTCGAAATGTTGGCGGCATGACTCGAAATGTTGGCGGCATGGCTCGAAATGATGGCGGCATGGCTCGAAGTGTTGGCGGCATGGCTCAAAATGTTGGCGGCATGGCTTGAAATGTTGGCGGCATGGCTCGAAGTGTTGGCGGCATAGCTAGAAATGTTAGCGGCATGGCTCGAAATGTTGGCGGCATGGCTCGAAATGTTGGCGGCATGGCTCGAAATGTTGGCGGCATGGCTCGATATGTTGGCGGCATATGTTGACCTTTGGGGTGACCTTTGGTGACCTTTGGTGACCTTTGGGGTGACCTTTGGTGACCTTTGGGGTGATCTTTGGTGACCTTTGGTGACCTTTGGTGACCTTTGGTGACCTTTGGTGACCTTTGGGGTGACCTTTGGTGACCTTTGGGGTGACCTTTGGTGACCTTTGGGGTGACCTTTGGTGACCTTTGGGGTGACCTTTGGTGACCTTTGGTGACCTTTGGGGTACCCTTTGGTGACCTTTGGGGTGACCTTTATTGACCTTTGGTGACCTTTGGTGTCCTTTGGGGTGACCTTTGGGGTGACCTTTGGGGTGATATTTGGTGACCTTTGGGGTAACCTTTGGTGACCTTTGGGGTGACCTTTGGTGACCTTTGGTGACCTTTGGTGACCTTTGGGGTGACCTTTGGTGACCTTTGGGGTGACCTTTGGTGACCTTTGGTGACCTTTGGGGTAACCTTTGGTGACCTTTGGGGTGACCTTTGGTGACCTTTGGTGACCTTTGGTGACCTTTGGGGTGACCTTTGGTGACCTTTGGTGACCTTTGGGGTAACCTTTGGTGACCTTTGAGGTGACCTTTGGTGACCTTTGGTGATTTTTGGTGACCTTTGGTGACCTTTGGGGTGACCTTTAGTGACCTTTGGGGTGATTTTTGGTGACCTTTGGTGACCTTTGGTGACCTTTGGTGACCTTTGGGGTGACCTTTGGTGACCTTTGGGGTGACCTTTGGTGACCTTTGGTGACCTTTGGGGTAACCTTTGGTGACCTTTGGGGTGACCTTTGGTGACCTTTGGTGACCTTTGGTAACCTTTGGGGTGACCTTTGGTGACCTTTGGGGTGACCTTTGGTGACCTTTGGTGACCTTTGGTGACCTTTGGGGTGAGCTTTGGTGACCTTTGGGGTGACCTTTGGTGACCTTTGGTGACCTTTGGGGTAACCTTTGGTGACCTTTGAGGTGACCTTTGGTGACCTTTGGTGATTTTTGGTGACCTTTGGTGACCTTTGGGGTGACCTTTAGTGACCTTTGGGGTGATTTTTGGTGACCTTTGGGGTGACCTTTGGTGACCTTTGGGGTGACCTTTGGTGACCTTTGGTGACCTTTGGAGACCTTTGGGGTGACCTTTGTGACCTTTGGTGACCTTTGGTGACCTTTGGGGTGACCTTTGGTGACCTTTGGGGTGACCTTTGGTGACCTTTGGTGACCTTTGGGGTGACCTTTGGTGACCTTTGGTGACCTTTGGGGTGACCTTTGGTGACCTTTGGGGTGACCTTTGGTGACCTTTGGTGACCTTTGGTGACCTTTGGGGTGACCTTTGGTGACCTTTGGGGTGACCTTTGGTGACCTTTGGTGACCTTTGGTGACCTTTGGTGACCTTTGGTGACCTTTGGTGACCTTTGGGGTGACCTTTAGTGACCTTTGGGGTGACCTTTGGTGACCTTTGGTGACCTTTGGTGACCTTTGGGGTGACCTTTAGTGACCTTTGGGGTGACCTTTGGTGACCTTTGGTGACCTTTGGTGACCTTTGGGGTGACCTTTGGTGACCTTTGGTGACCTTTGGTGACCTTTGGTGACCTTTGGGGTGACCTTTGGTGACCTTTGGGGTGACCTTTGGTGACCTTTGGTGACCTTTGGTGACCTTTGGTGACCTTTGGGGTGACCTTTGGTGACCTTTGGTGACCTTTGGTGACCTTTGGGGTGACCTTTGGTGACCTTTGGGGTGACCTTTGGTAACCTTTGGTGACCTTTGGGATGACCTTTGGTGACCTTTGGGGTGACCTTTGGTGACCTTTGGTGACCTTTGGTAACCTTTGGTGACCTTTGGGGTGACCTTTAGTGACCTTTGGGGTGACTTTTGGTGACCTTTGGTGACCTTTGGTGACCTTTGGGGTGACCTTTGGTGACCTTTGGGGTGACCTTTGGTGACCTTTGGTGACCTTTGGTGACCTTTGGGGTGACCTTTGGTGACCTTTGGTGACCTTTGGTGACCTTTGGGGTGACCTTTGGTGACCTTTGGTGACCTTTGGTGACCTTTGGGGTGACCTTTGGGGTGACCTTTGGTGACCTTTGGTGACCTTTGGTGACCTTTGGGGTGACCTTTGGTGACCTTTGGTGACCTTTCGTGACCTTTGGTGACCTTTGGGGTGACCTTTGGTGACCTTTGGGGTGACCTTTGGTGACCTTTGGTGACCTTTGGTGACCTTTGGTGACCTTTGGGGTGACCTTTGGTGACCTTTGGTGACCTTTGGTGACCTTTGGGGTGACCTTTGGTGACCTTTGGGGTGACCTTTGGTAACCTTTGGTGACCTTTGGGATGACCTTTGGTGACCTTTGGGGTGACCTTTGGTGACCTTTGGTGACCTTTGGTGACCTTTGGTGACCTTTGGGGTGACCGTTAGTGACCTTTGGGGTGACCTTTAGTGACCTTTGGGGTGACCTTTGGTGACCTTTGGTGACCTTTGGTGACCTTTGGGGTGACCTTTGGTGACCTTTGGGGTGACCTTTGGTGACCTTTGGTGACCTTTGGTGACCTTTGGTGACCTTTGGTGACCTTTGGGGTGACCTTTAGTGACCTTTGGGGTGACCTTTGGTGACCTTTGGTGACCTTTGGTGATTTTTGGGGTGACCTTTGGTGACCTTTGGGGTGACCTTTCGTGACCTTTGGTGACCTTTGGTGACCTTTGGTGACCTTTGGTGACCTTTGGTGACCTTTGGGGTGACCTTTGGTGACCTTTGGTGACCTTTGGTTACCTTTGGTGACTTTTGGTGACCTTTGGGGTGACCTTTGGTGACCTTTGGTGACCTTTGGTGACCTTTAATGTGACCTTTGGTGACCTTTGGGGTGACCTTTGGTGACCTTTGGGGTGACCTTTGGTAACCTTTGGTGACCTTTGGGGTGACCTTTGGTGACCTTTGGGGTGACCTTTAAGGTGACCTTTGGTGACCTTTGGGGTGACCTTTGGTGACCTTTGGTGACCTTTGGTGACCTTTGGTGACCTTTGGGGTGAAATTTGGTGACCTTTGGGGTGACCTTTGGTGACCTTTGGTGACCTTTGGTGACCTTTGGTGACCTTTGGGGTGACCTTTGGTGACCTTTGGTGACCTTTGGTAACCTTTGGTGACCTTTGGGGTGACCTTTGGGGTGACCTTTGGTGACCTTTGGGGTGACCTTTGGTGACCTTTGGTGACCTTTGGTGACCTTTGGTGACCTTTGGGGTGACCTTTGGTGACCTTTGGGTTGACCTTTGGTGACCTTTGGTGACCTTTGGTGACCTTTGGTGACCTTTGGGGTGACCTTTGGTGACCTTTGGTGACCTTTGGTGACCTTTGGGGTGACCTTTGGTGACCTTTAGGGTGACCTTTGGTAACCTTTGGTGACCTTTGGGATGACCTTTGGTGACCTATGGGGTGACCTTTGGTGACCTTTGGTGACCTTTGGTGACCTTTGGTGACCTTTGGGGTGACCTTTAGTGACCTTTGGGGTGACCTTTGGTGACCTTTGGTGACCTTTGGTGACCTTTGGGGTGACCTTTGGTGACCTTTGGTGACCTTTGGTGACCTTTGGTGACCTTTGGGGTGACCTTTGGTGACCTTTGGTGACCTTTGGTGACCTTTGGGGTGACCTTTGGTGACCTTTGGGGTGACCTTTGGTAACCTTTGGTGACCTTTGGGATGACCTTTGGTGACCTTTGGGGTGACCTTTGGTGACTTTTGGTGACCTTTGGTGACCTTTGGTGACCTTTGGGGTGACCTTTAGTGACCTTTGGGGTGACCTTTGGTGACCTTTGGTGACCTTTGGTGACCTTTGGGGTGACCTTTGGTGACCTTTGGGGTGACCTTTGGTGACCTTTGGTGACCTTTGGTGACCTTTGGGGTGACCTTTGGTGACCTTTGGGGTGACCTTTGGTAACCTTTGGTGACCTTTGGGATGACCTTTGGTGACCTTTGGGGTGACCTTTGGTGACCTTTGGTAACCTTTGGTGACCTTTGGTGACCTTTGGGGTGACCTTTAGTGACCTTTGGGGTGACCTTTGGTTACCTTTGGTGACCTTTGGTGACCTTTGGGGTGACCTTTGGTGACCTTTGGTGACCTTTGGTGACCTTTGGTGACCTTTGGTGACCTTTGGGGTGACCTTTGGTGACCTTTGGGGTGACCTTTGGTGACCTTTGGTGACCTTTGGTGACCTTTGGTGACCTTTGGGGTGACCTTTGGTGACCTTTGGTGACCTTTGGTGACCTTTGGGGTGACCTTTGGTGACCTTTGGGGTGACCTTTGGTAACCTTTGGTGACCTTTGGGATGACCTTTGGTGACCTTTGGGGTGACCTTTGGTGACCTTTGGGGTGACCTTTGGTGACCTTTGGTGACCTTTGGTTACCTTTGGTGACTTTTGGTGACCTTTGGGGTGACCTTTGGTGACCTTTGGTGACCTTTGGTGACCTTTGGGGTGACCTTTGGTGACCTTTGGGGTGACCTTTGGTGACCTTTGGGGTGACCTTTGGTAACCTTTGGTGACCTTTGGGATGACCTTTGGTGACCTTTGGTGACCTTTGGGGTGACCTTTGGTGACCTTTGGGGTGACCTTTGGTGACCTTTGGGGTGACCTTTGGTGACCTTTGGTGACCTTTGGTGACCTTTGGTGACCTTTGGTGACCTTTGGGGTGACCTTTGGTGACCTTTGGGGTGACCTTTGGTGACCTTTGGTGACCTTTGGTGACCTTTGGTGACCTTTGGGGTGACCTTTGGTGACCTTTGGTGACCTTTGGTAACCTTTGGTGACCTTTGGGGTGACCTTTGGGGTGACCTTTGGTGACCTTTGGGGTGACCTTTGGTGACCTTTGGTGACCTTTGGTGACCTTTGGGGTGACCTTTGGTGACCTTTGGGGTGACCTTTGGTGACCTTTGGTGACCTTTGGTGACCTTTGGTGACCTTTGGGGTGACCTTTGGTGACCTTTGGTGATCTTTGGTGACCTTTGGGGTGACCTTTGGTGACCTTTGGGGTGACCTTTGGTAACCTTTGGTGACCTTTGGGATGACCTTTGGTGACCTTTGGGGTGACCTTTGGTGACCTTTGGTGACCTTTGGTGACCTTTGGTGACCTTTGGGGTGACCTTTAGTGACCTTTGGGGTGACCTTTGGTGACCTTTGGTGACCTTTGGTGACCTTTGGGGTGACCTTTGGTGACCTTTGGTGACCTTTGGTGATCTTTGGTGACCTTTGGGGTGACCTTTGGTGACCTTTGGTGACCTTTGGTGACCTTTGGGGTGACCTTTGGTGACCTTTGGGGTGACCTTTGGTAACCTTTGGTGACCTTTGGGATGACCTTTGGTGACCTTTGGGGTGACCTTTGGTGACCTTTGGTGACCTTTGGTGACCTTTGGTGACCTTTGGGGTGACCTTTAGTGACCTTTGGGGTGACCTTTGGTGACCTTTGGTGACCTTTGGTGACCTTTGGGGTGACCTTTGGTGACCTTTGGGGTGACCTTTGGTGACCTTTGGTGACCTTTGGTGACCTTTGGGGTGACCTTTGGTGACCTTTGGGGTGACCTTTGGTAACCTTTGGTGACCTTTGGGATGACCTTTGGTGACCTTTGGGGTGACCTTTGGTGACCTTTGGTGACCTTTGGTGACCTTTGGTGACCTTTGGGGTGACCTTTAGTGACCTTTGGGGTGACCTTTGGTGACCTTTGGTGACCTTTGGTGACCTTTGGTAACCTTTGGTGACCTTTGGGATGACCTTTGGTGACCTTTGGGGTGACCTTTGGTGACCTTTGGTGACCTTTGGTGACCTTTGGTGACCTTTGGGGTGACCTTTAGTGACCTTTGGGGTGACCTTTGGTGACCTTTGGTGACCTTTGGGGTGACCTTTGGTGACCTTTGGTGACCTTTGGTGACCTTTGGGGTGACCTTTGGTGACCTTTGGGGTGACCTTTGGTAACCTTTGGTGACCTTTGGGATGACCTTTGGTGACCTTTGGGGTGACCTTTGGTGACCTTTGGTGACCTTTGGTGACCTTTGGTGACCTTTGGGGTGACCTTTAGTGACCTTTGGGGTGACCTTTGGTGACCTTTGGTGACCTTTGGTGACCTTTGGGGTGACCTTTGGTGACCTTTGGGGTGACCTTTGGTGACCTTTGGTGACCTTTGGTGACCTTTGGGGTGACCTTTGGTGACCTTTGGGGTGACCTTTGGTGACCTTTGGTGACCTTTGGTGACCTTTGGTGACCTTTGGGGTGACCTTTGGTGACCTTTGGTGACCTTTGGTGACCTTTGGGGTGACCTTTGGTGATCTTTGGGGTGACCTTTGGTAACCTTTGGTGACCTTTGGGATGACCTTTGGTGACCTTTGGGGTGACCTTTGGTGACCTTTGGTGACCTTTGGTGACCTTTGGTGACCTTTGGGGTGACCTTTAGTGACCTTTGGGGTGACCTTTGGTGACCTTTGGTGACCTTTGGTGACCTTTGGGGTGACCTTTGGTGACCTTTGGGGTGACCTTTGGTGACCTTTGGTGACCTTTGGTGACCTTTGGTGACCTTTGGTGACCTTTGGGGTGACCTTTAGTGACCTTTGGGGTGACCTTTGGTGACCTTTGGTGACCTTTGGGGTGACCTTTGGTGACCTTTGGTGACCTTTGGTGACCTTTGGGGTGACCTTTGGTGACCTTTGGGGTGACCTTTGGTAACCTTTGGTGACCTTTGGGATGACCTTTGGTGACCTTTGGGGTGACCTTTGGTGACCTTTGGGGTAACCTTTGGTGACCTTTGGTGACCTTTGGTTACCTTTGGTGACTTTTGGTGACCTTTGGGGTGACCTTTGGTGACCTTTGGTGACCTTTGGTGACCTTTGGGGTGACCTTTGGTGACCTTTGGGGTGACCTTTGGTGACCTTTGGGGTGACCTTTGGTAACCTTTGGTGACCTTTGGGATGACCTTTGGTGACCTTTGGTGACCTTTGGGGTGACCTTTGGTGACCTTTGGGGTGACCTTTGGGGTGACCTTTGGTGACCTTTGGGGTGACCTTTGGTGACCTTTGGTGACCTTTGGTGATCTTTGGTGACCTTTGGTGACCTTTGGGGTGACCTTTGGTGACCTTTGGGGTGACCTTTGGTGACCTTTGGTGACCTTTGGTGACCTTTGGTGACCTTTGGGGTGACCTTTGGTGACCTTTGGTGACCTTTGGTAACCTTTGGTGACCTTTGGGGTGACCTTTGGGGTGACCTTTGGTGACCTTTGGGGTGACCTTTGGTGACCT
This sequence comes from Agriotes lineatus, assembly GCA_940337035.1. Classification (NCBI taxonomy): domain Eukaryota; kingdom Metazoa; phylum Arthropoda; class Insecta; order Coleoptera; family Elateridae; genus Agriotes; species Agriotes lineatus. The sequence continues at coordinate 14,211 of CALNHX010011078.1, forward strand.
TTGGTGACCTTTGGTGACCTTTGGTGACCTTTGGTGACCTTTGGGGTGACCTTTGGTGACCTTTGGGGTGACCTTTGGTGACCTTTGGTGACCTTTGGTGACCTTTGGTGACCTTTGGGGTGACCTTTGGTGACCTTTGGGGTGACCTTTGGTAACCTTTGGTGACCTTTGGGATGACCTTTGGTGACCTTTGGGGTGACCTTTGGTGACCTTTGGTGACCTTTGGTGACCTTTGGTGACCTTTGGGGTGACCTTTAGTGACCTTTGGGGTGACCTTTGGTGACCTTTGGTGACCTTTGGTGACCTTTGGGGTGACCTTTGGTGACCTTTGGGGTGACCTTTGGTGACCTTTGGTGACCTTTGGTGACCTTTGGTGACCTTTGGGGTGACCTTTGGTGACCTTTGGTGACCTTTGGTGACCTTTGGGGTGACCTTTGGTGACCTTTGGGGTGACCTTTGGTAACCTTTGGTGACCTTTGGGATGACCTTTGGTGACCTTTGGGGTGACCTTTGGTGACCTTTGGTGACCTTTGGTGACCTTTGGTGACCTTTGGGGTGACCTTTAGTGACCTTTGGGGTGACCTTTGGTGACCTTTGGTGACCTTTGGTGACCTTTGGGGTGACCTTCGGTGACCTTTGGTGACCTTTGGTGACCTTTGGTGACCTTTGGGGTGACCTTTGGTGACCTTTGGTGACCTTTGGTGACCTTTGGGGTGACCTTTGGTGACCTTTGGGGTGACCTTTGGTAACCTTTGGTGACCTTTGGGATGACCTTTGGTGACCTTTGGGGTGACCTTTGGTGACCTTTGGTGACCTTTGGTGACCTTTGGGGTGACCTTTGGTGACCTTTGGTGACCTTTGGTGACCTTTGGGGTGACCTTTGGTGACCTTTGGTGACCTTTGGTGACCTTTGGGGTGACCTTTGGTGACCTTTGGTGACCTTTGGTGACCTTTGGTGACCTTTGGGGTAACCTTTAGTGACCTTTGGGGTGACCTTTGGTGACCTTTGGTGACCTTTGGTGACCTTTGGTGACCTTTGGGGTAACCTTTAGTGACCTTTGGGGTGACCTTTGGTGACCTTTGGTGACCTTTGGTGACCTTTGGGGTGACCTTTGGTGACCTTTGGGGTGACCTTTGGTGACCTTTGGTGACCTTTGGTGACCTTTGGGGTGACCTTTGCAGACCTTTGGGGTGACCTTTGGTAACCTTTGGTGACCTTTGGGATGACCTTTGGTGACCTTTGGTGACCTTTGGTGACCTTTGGTGACCTTTGGGGTGACCTTTGGTGACCTTTGGTGACCTTTGGTGACCTTTGGGGTGACCTTCGGTGACCTTTGGTGACCTTTGGTGACCTTTGGTGACCTTTGGGGTGACCTTTGGTGACCTTTGGTGACCTTTGGTGACCTTTGGGGTGACCTTTGGTGACCTTTGGGGTGACCTTTGGTAACCTTTGGTGACCTTTGGGATGACCTTTGGTGACCTTTGGGGTGACCTTTGGTGACCTTTGGTGACCTTTGGTGACCTTTGGGGTGACCTTTGGTGACCTTTGGTGACCTTTGGTGACCTTTGGTGACCTTTGGGGTGACCTTTGGTGACCTTTGGTGACCTTTGGTGACCTTTGGGGTGACCTTTGGTGACCTTTGGTGACCTTTGGTGACCTTTGGTGACCTTTGGGGTAACCTTTAGTGACCTTTGGGGTGACCTTTGGTGACCTTTGGTGACCTTTGGTGACCTTTGGTGACCTTTGGGGTAACCTTTAGTGACCTTTGGGGTGACCTTTGGTGACCTTTGGTGACCTTTGGTGACCTTTGGGGTGACCTTTGGTGACCTTTGGGGTGACCTTTGGTGACCTTTGGTGACCTTTGGTGACCTTTGGGGTGACCTTTGGTGACCTTTGGGGTGACCTTTGGTAACCTTTGGTGACCTTTGGGATGACCTTTGGTGACCTTTGGGGTGACCTTTGGTGACCTTTGGTGACCTTTGGTGACCTTTGGTGACCTTTGGGGTGACCTTTAGTGACCTTTGGGGTGACCTTTGGTGACCTTTGGTGACCTTTGGTGATCTTTGGGGTGACCTTTGGTGACCTTTGGGGTGACCTTTGGTGACCTTTGGTGACCTTTGGTGACCTTTGGTGACCTTTGGGGTGACCTTTGGTGACCTTTGGGGTGACCTTTGGTGACCTTTGGTGACCTTTGGTGACCTTTGGTGACCTTTGGGGTGACCTTTGGTGACCTTTGGTGACCTTTGGTGACCTTTGGGGTGACCTTTGGTGACCTTTGGGGTGACCTTTGGTGACCTTTGGGGTGACCTTTGGTAACCTTTGGTGACCTTTGGGATGACCTTTGGTGACCTTTGGTGACCTTTGGGGTGACCTTTGGTGACCTTTGGGGTGACCTTTGGGGTGACCTTTGGTGACCTTTGGGGTGACCTTTGGTGACCTTTGGTGACCTTTGGTGACCTTTGGTGACCTTTGGTGACCTTTGGGGTGACCTTTGGTGGCCTTTGGGGTGACCTTTGGTGACCTTTGGTGACCTTTGGTGACCTTTGGTGACCTTTGGGGTGACCTTTGGTGACCTTTGGTGACCTTTGGTAACCTTTGGTGACCTTTGGGGTGACCTTTGGGGTGACCTTTGGTGACCTTTGGGGTGACCTTTGGTGACCTTTGGTGACCTTTGGTGACCTTTGGTGACCTTTGGTGACCTTTGGGGTGACCTTTGGTGACCTTTGGGGTGACCTTTGGTGACCTTTGGTGACCTTTGGTGACCTTTGGTGACCTTTGGGGTGACCTTTGGTGACCTTTGGTGACCTTTGGTGACCTTTGGGGTGACCTTTGGTGACCTTTGGGGTGACCTTTGGTAACCTTTGGTGACCTTTGGGATGACCTTTGGTGACCTTTGGGGTGACCTTTGGTGACCTTTGGTGACCTTTGGTGACCTTTGGTGACCTTTGGGGTGACCTTTAGTGACTTTTGGGGTGACCTTTGGTGACCTTTGGTGACCTTTGGTGACCTTTGGGGTGACCTTTGGTGACCTTTGGTGACCTTTGGTGACCTTTGGTGACCTTTGGGGTGACCTTTGGTGACCTTTGGTGACCTTTGGTGACCTTTGGGGTGACCTTTGGTGACCTTTGGGGTGACCTTTGGTAACCTTTGGTGACCTTTGGGATGACCTTTGGTGACCTTTGGGGTGACCTTTGGTGACCTTTGGTGACCTTTGGTGACCTTTGGTGACCTTTGGGGTGACCTTTAGTGACCTTTGGGGTGACCTTTGGTGACCTTTGGTGACCTTTGGTGACCTTTGGGGTGACCTTTGGTGACCTTTGGTGACCTTTGGTGACCTTTGGTGACCTTTGGGGTGACCTTTGGTGACCTTTGGTGACCTTTGGTGACCTTTGGGGTGACCTTTGGTGACCTTTGGGGTGACCTTTGGTAACCTTTGGTGACCTTTGGTGACCTTTGGTGACCTTTGGGGTGACCTTTGGTGACCTTTGGGGTGACCTTTGGTAACCTTTGGTGACCTTTGGGATGACCTTTGGTGACCTTTGGTGACCTTTGGTGACCTTTGGGGTGACCTTTAGTGACCTTTGGGGTGACCTTTGGTGACCTTTGGTGACCTTTGGTGACCTTTGGGGTGACCTTTGGTGACCTTTGGGGTGACCTTTGGTGACCTTTGGTGACCTTTGGGGTGACCTTTGGTGACTTTTGGGGTGACCTTTGGTAACCTTTGGTGACCTTTGGGATGACCTTTGGTGACCTTTGGGGTGACCTTTGGTGACCTTTGGTGACCTTTGGTGACCTTTGGTGACCTTTGGGGTGACCTTTAGTGACCTTTGGGGTGACCTTTGGTGACCTTTGGTGACCTTTGGTGACCTTTGGGGTGACCTTTGGTGACCTTTGGGGTGACCTTTGGTGACCTTTGGTGACCTTTGGTGACCTTTGGTGACCTTTGGGGTGACCTTTGGTGACCTTTGGGGTGACCTTTGGTGACCTTTGGTGACCTTTGGTGACCTTTGGTGACCTTTGGTGACCTTTGGGGTGACCTTTGGTGACCTTTGGTGACCTTTGGTGACCTTTGGGGTGACCTTTGGTGACCTTTGGGGTGACCTTTGGTAACCTTTGGTGACCTTTGGGATGACCTTTGGTGACCTTTGGGGTGACCTTTGGTGACCTTTGGTGACCTTTGGTGACCTTTGGTGACCTTTGGGGTGACCTTTAGTGACCTTTGGGGTGACCTTTGGTGACCTTTGGTGACCTTTCGTGACCTTTGGGGTGACCTTTGGTGACCTTTGGGGTGACATTTGGTGACCTTTGGTGACCTTTGGTGACCTTTGGTGACCTTTGGTGACCTTTGGGGTGACCTTTAGTGACCTTTGGGGTGACCTTTGGTGACCTTTGGTGACCTTTGGTGACCTTTGGGGTAACCTTTGGTGACCTTTGGGGTGACCTTTCGTGACCTTTGGTGACCTTTGGTGACCTTTGGTGACCTTTGGTGACCTTTGGTGACCTTTGGTGACCTTTGGGGTGACCTTTGGTGACCTTTGGTTACCTTTGGTGACTTTTGGTGACCTTTGGGGTGACCTTTGGTGACCTTTGGTGACCTTTGGTGACCTTTGGGGTGACCTTTGGTGACCTTTGGGGTGACCTTTGGTGACCTTTGGGGTGACCTTTGGTAACCTTTGGTGACCTTTGGGATGACCTTTGGTGACCTTTGGTGACCTTTGGGGTGACCTTTGGTGACCTTTGGGGTGAACTTTGGGGTGACCTTTGGTGACCTTTGGGGTGACCTTTGGTGACCTTTGGTGACCTTTGGTGACCTTTGGTGACCTTTGGGGTGACCTTTGGTGACCTTTGGTGACCTTTGGTGACCTTTGGTGACCTTTGGGGTGACCTTTGGTGACCTTTGGTGACCTTTGGTAACCTTTGGTGACCTTTGGGGTGACCTTTGGGGTGACCTTTGGTGACCTTTGGGGTGACCTTTGGTGACCTTTGGTGACCTTTGGTGACCTTTGGTGACCTTTGGTGACCTTTGGGGTGACCTTTGGTGACCTTTGGGGTGACCTTTGGTAACCTTTGGTGACCTTTGGGATGACCTTTGGTGACCTTTGGGGTGACCTTTGGTGACCTTTGGTGACCTTTGGTGACCTTTGGTGACCTTTGGGGTGACCTTTAGTGACCTTTGGGGTGACCTTTGGTGACCTTTGGTGAAGTTTGGTGACCTTTGGGGTGACCTTTGGTGACCTTTGGGGTGACCTTTGGTGACCTTTGGTGACCTTTGGTGACCTTTGGTGACCTTTGGGGGGTGACCTTTGGTGACCTTTGGGGTGACCTTTGGTGACCTTTGGTGACCTTTGGTGACCTTTGGTGACCTTTGGGGTGACCTTTGGTGACCTTTGGTGACCTTTGGTGACCTTTGGGGTGACCTTTGGTGACCTTTGGGGTGACCTTTGGTAACCTTTGGTGACCTTTGGGATGACCTTTGGTGACCTTTGGGGTGACCTTTGGTGACCTTTGGTGACCTTTGGTGACCTTTGGTGACCTTTGGGGTGACCTTTAGTGACCTTTGGGGTGACCTTTGGTGACCTTTGGTGACCTTTGGTGACCTTTGGGGTGACCTTTGGTGACCTTTGGGGTGACCTTTGGTGACCTTTGGGGTGACCTTTGGTGACCTTTGGTGACCTTTGGTGACCTTTGGTGACCTTTGGTGACCTTTGGGGTGACCTTTAGTGACCTTTGGGGTGACCTTTGGTGACCTTTGGTGACCTTTGGTGACCTTTGGGGTGACCTTTGGTGACCTTTGGGGTGACCTTTCGTGACCTTTGGTGACCTTTGGTGACCTTTGGTGACCTTTGGTGACCTTTGGTGACCTTTGGTGACCTTTGGGGTGACCTTTGGTGACCTTTGGTTACCTTTGGTGACTTTTGGTGACCTTTGGGGTGACCTTTGGTGACCTTTGGTGACCTTTGGTGATTTTTGGGGTGACCTTTGGTGACCTTTGGGGTGACCTTTGGTGACCTTTGGGGTGACCTTTAGTAACCTTTGGTGACCTTTGGGATGACCTTTGGTGACCTTTGGTGACCTTTGGGGTGACCTTTGGTGACCTTTGGGGTGACCTTTGGGGTGACCTTTGGTGACCTTTGGGGTGACCTTTGGTGACCTTTGGTGACCTTTGGTGACCTTTGGTGACCTTTGGTGACCTTTGGGGTGACCTTTGGTGACCTTTGGGGTGACCTTTGGTGACCTTTGGTGACCTTTGGTGACCTTTGGTGACCTTTGGGGTGACCTTTGGTGACCTTTGGTGACCTTTGGTAACCTTTGGTGACCTTTGGGGTGACCTTTGGGGTGACCTTTGGTGACCTTTGGGGTGACCTTTGGTGACCTTTGGTGACCTTTGGTGACCTTTGGTGACCTTTGGTGACCTTTGGGGTGACCTTTGGTGACCTTTGGGGTGACCTTTGGTGACCTTTGGTGACCTTTGGTGACCTTTGGTGACCTTTGGGGTGACCTTTGGTGACCTTTGGTGACCTTTGGTGACCTTTGGGGTGACCTTTGGTGACCTTTGGGGTGACCTTTGGTAACCTTTGGTGACCTTTGGGATGACCTTTGGTGACCTTTGGGGTGACCTTTGGTGACCTTTGGTGACCTTTGGTGACCTTTGGTGACCTTTGGGGTGACCTTTAGTGACCTTTGGGGTGACCTTTGGTGACCTTTGGTGACCTTTGGTGACCTTTGGGGTGACCTTTGGTGACCTTTGGTGACCTTTGGTGACCTTTGGTGACCTTTGGGGTGACCTTTGGTGACCTTTGGTGACCTTTGGTGACCTTTGGGGTGACCTTTGGTGACCTTTGTGGTGACCTTTGGTAACCTTTGGTGACCTTTGGGATGACCTTTGGTGACCTTTGGGGTGACCTTTGGTGACCTTTGGTGACCTTTGGTGACCTTTGGTGACCTTTGGGGTGACCTTTAGTGACCTTTGGGGTGACCTTTGGTGACCTTTGGTGACCTTTGGTGACCTTTGGGGTGACCTTTGGTGACCTTTGGGGTGACCTTTGGTGACCTTTGGTGACCTTTGGTGACCTTTGGTGACCTTTGGTGACCTTTGGTGACCTTTGGTGACCTTTGGTGACCTTTGGGGTGACCTTTGGTGACCTTTGGTGACCTTTGGTGACTTTTGAGGTGACCTTTAGTGACCTTTGGGGTGACCTTTGGTGACCTTTGGTGACCTTTGGTGACCTTTGGGGTGACCTTTGGTGACCTTTGGGGTGACTTTTCGTGACCTTTGGTGACCTTTGGTGACCTTTGGTGACCTTTGGTGACCTTTGGTGACCTTTGGGGTGACCTTTGGTGACCTTTGGTGACCTTTGGTTACCTTTGGTGACTTTTGGTGACCTTTGGGGTGACCTTTGGTGACCTTTGGTGACCTTTGGTGACCTTTGGGGTGACCTTTGGTGACCTTTGGGGTGACCTTTGGTGACCTTTGGGGTGACCTTTGGTAACCTTTGGTGACCTTTGGGATGACCTTTGGTGACCTTTGGGGTGACCTTTGGTGACCTTTGGTGACCTTTGGTAACCTTTGGTGACCTTTGGGGTGACCTTTGGGGTGACCTTTGGTGACCTTTGGGGTGACCTTTGGTGACCTTTGGTGACCTTCGGTAACCTTTGGTGACCTTTGGTGACCTTTGGGGTGACCTTTGGTGACCTTTGGGGTGACCTTTGGTGACCTTTGGTGACCTTTGGTGACCTTTGGTGACCTTTGGGGTGACCTTTGGTGACCTTTGGTGACCTTTGGGGTGACCTTTGGTGACCTTTGGGGTGACCTTTGGTAACCTTTGGTGACCTTTGGGATGACCTTTGGTGACCTTTGGGGTGACCTTTGGTGACCTTTGGTGACCTTTGGTGACCTTTGGTGACCTTTGGGGTGACCTTTAGTGACCTTTGGGGTGACCTTTGGTGACCTTTGGTGACCTTTGGGGTGACCTTTGGTGACCTTTGGTGACCTTTGGTGACCTTTGGTGACCTTTGGGGTGACCTTTGGTGACCTTTGGTTACCTTTGGTGACCTTTGGGGTGACCTTTGGTGACCTTTGGGGTGACCTTTGGTAACCTTTGGTGACCTTTGGGATGACCTTTGGTGACCTTTGGGGTGACCTTTGGTGACCTTTGGTGACCTTTGGTGACCTTTGGTGACCTTTGGGGTGACCTTTAGTGACCTTTGGGGTGACCTTTGGTGACCTTTGGTGACCTTTGGTGACCTTTGGGGTGACCTTTGGTGACCTTTGGGGTAACCTTTGGTGACCTTTGGTGACCTTTAGTGACCTTTGGTGACCTTTGGTGACCTTTGGGGTGACCTTTGGTGACCTTTGGTGACCTTTGGTGACCTTTGGGGTGACTTTTGGGGTGACCTTTGGTGACCTTTGGTGACCTTTGGGGTGACCTTTGGTGACCTTTGGTGACCTTTGGGGTGACCTTTGGTGACCTTTGGTGACCTTTGGTGACTTTTGGGGTGACCTTTGGTGACCTTTGGGGTGACCTTTGGTGACCTTTGGTGACCTTTGGGGTAACCTTTGGTGACCTTTGGGGTGACCTTTGGTGACCTTTGGTGACCTTTGGTGACCTTTGGGGGTGACCTTTGGTGACCTTTGGGGTGACCTTTGGTGACCTTTGGTGACCTTTGGTGACCTTTGGGGTGAGCTTTGGTGACCTTTGGGGTGACCTTTGGTGACCTTTGGTGACCTTTGGGGTAACCTTTGGTGACCTTTGAGGTGACCTTTGGTGACCTTTGGTGACCTTTGGGGTGACCTTTGGTGACCTTTGGGGTGACCTTTGGTGACCTTTGGGGTGACCTTTGGTAACCTTTGGTGACCTTTGGGATGACCTTTGGTGACCTTTGGGGTGACCTTTGGTGACCTTTGGTGACCTTTGGTAACCTTTGGTGACCTTTGGGGTGACCTTTGGGGTGACCTTTGGTGACCTTTGGGGTGACCTTTGGTGACCTTTGGTGACCTTCGGTGACCTTTGGTGACCTTTGGTGACCTTTGGGGTGACCTTTGGTGACCTTTGGGGTGACCTTTGGTGACCTTTGGTGACCTTTGGTGACCTTTGGTGACCTTTGGGGTGACCTTTGGTGACCTTTGGTGACCTTTGGGGTGACCTTTGGTGACCTTTGGGGTGACCTTTGGTAACCTTTGGTGACCTTTGGGATGACCTTTGGTGACCTTTGGGGTGACCTTTGGTGACCTTTGGTGACCTTTGGTGACCTTTGGTGACCTTTGGGGTGACCTTTAGTGACCTTTGGGGTGACCTTTGGTGACCTTTGGTGACCTTTGGGGTGACCTTTGGTGACCTTTGGTGACCTTTGGTGACCTTTGGTGACCTTTGGGGTGACCTTTGGTGACCTTTGGTTACCTTTGGTGACCTTTGGGGTGACCTTTGGTGACCTTTGGGGTGACCTTTGGTAACCTTTGGTGACCTTTGGGATGACCTTTGGTGACCTTTGGGGTGACCTTTGGTGACCTTTGGTGACCTTTGGTGACCTTTGGTGACCTTTGGGGTGACCTTTAGTGACCTTTGGGGTGACCTTTGGTGACCTTTGGTGACCTTTGGTGACCTTTGGGGTGACCTTTGGTGACCTTTGGGGTAACCTGTGGTGACCTTTGGTGACCTTTAGTGACCTTTGGTGACCTTTGGTGACCTTTGGGGTGACCTTTGGTGACCTTTGGTGACCTTTGGTGACCTTTGGGGTGACTTTTGGGGTGACCTTTGGTGACCTTTGGTGACCTTTGGGGTGACCTTTGGTGACCTTTGGTGACCTTTGGGGTGACCTTTGGTGACCTTTGGTGACCTTTGGTGACTTTTGGGGTGACCTTTGGTGACCTTTGGGGTGACCTTTGGTGACCTTTGGTGACCTTTGGGGTAACCTTTGGTGACCTTTGGGGTGACCTTTGGTGACCTTTGGTGACCTTTGGTGACCTTTGGGGGTGACCTTTGGTGACCTTTGGGGTGACCTTTGGTGACCTTTGGTGACCTTTGGTGACCTTTGGTGACCTTTGGGGTGAGCTTTGGTGACCTTTGGGGTGACCTTTGGTGACCTTTGGTGACCTTTGGGGTAACCTTTGGTGACCTTTGAGGTGACCTTTGGTGACCTTTGGTGATTTTTGGTGACCTTTGGTGACCTTTGGGGTGACCTTTAGTGCCCTTTGGGGTGATTTTTGGTGACCTTTGGTGACCTTTGGTGACCTTTGGTGACCTTTGGGGTGACCTTTGTGACCTTTGGTGACCTTTGGTGACCTTTGGGGTGACCTTTGGTGACCTTTGGGGTGACCTTTGGTGACCTTTGGTGACATTTGGTGACCTTTGGTGACCTTTGGTGACCTTTGGGGTGACCTTTGGTGACCTTTGGTGATCTTTGGTGACCTTTGGGGTGACCTTTGGTGACCTTTGGGGTGACCTTTGGTAACCTTTGGTGACCTTTGGGATGACCTTTGGTGACCTTTGGGGTGACCTTTGGTGACCTTTGGTGACCTTTGGTGACCTTTGGTGACCTTTGGGGTGACCTTTAGTGACCTTTGGGGTGACCTTTGGTGACCTTTGGTGACCTTTGGTGACCTTTGGGGTGACCTTTGGTGACCTTTGGGGTGACCTTTGGTGACCTTTGGTGACCTTTGGTGACCTTTGGTGACCTTTGGGGTGACCTTTGGTGACCTTTGGTGACCTTTGGTGATTTTTGGGGTGACTTTTGGGGTGACCTTTGGTGACCTTTGGTGACCTTTGGGGTGACCTTTGGTGACCTTTGGTGTCCTTTGGGGTGACCTTTGGTAACCTTTGGTGACCTTTGGGATGACCTTTGGTGACCTTTGGGGTGACCTTTGGTGACCTTTGGTGACCTTTGGTGACCTTTGGTGACCTTTGGGGTGACCTTTAGTGACCTTTGGGGTGACCTTTGGTGACCTTTGGTGACCTTTGGTGACCTTTGGTGACCTTTGGGGTGACCTTTGGTGACCTTTGGGGTGACCTTTGGTGACCTTTGGTGACCTTTGGTGACCTTTGGTGACCTTTGGGGTGACCTTTGGTGACCTTTGGTGACCTTTGGTGACCTTTGGTGACCTTTGGGGTGACTTTTGGTGACCTTTGGGGTGACCTTTGGTGACCTTTGGTGACCTTTGGGGTGACCTTTGGTGACCTTTGGGGTGACCTTTATTGACCTTTGGTGACCTTTGGTGTCCTTTGGGGTGACCTTTGGGGTGACCTTTGGGGTGACCTTTGGTGACCTTTGGGGTGACCTTTGGTGACCTTTGGGGTGACCTTTGGTGACCTTTGGTGACCTTTGGTGACCTTTGGGGTGACCTTTGTTGACCTTTGGGGTGACCTTTGGTGACCTTTGGTGACCTTTGGGGTAACCTTTGGTGACCTTTGGGGTGACCTTTGGTGACCTTTGGTGACCTTTGGTGACCTTTGGGGTGACCTTTGGTGACCTTTGGGGTGACCTTTGGTGACCTTTGGTGACCTTTGGTGACCTTTGGGGTGAGCTTTGGTGACCTTTGGAGTGACCTTTGGTGACCTTTGGTGACCTTTGGGGTAACCTTTGGTGACCTTTGAGGTGACCTTTGGTGACCTTTGGTGATTTTTGGTGACCTTTGGTGACCTTTGGGGTGACCTTTAGTGACCTTTGGGGTGATTTTTGGTGACCTTTGGTGACCTTTGGTGACCTTTGGTGACCTTTGGGGTGACTTTTGTGACATTTGGTGACCTTTGGTGACCTTTGGGGTGACCTTTGGTGACCTTTGGGGTGACCTTTGGTGACCTTTGGTGACCTTTGGGGTGACCTTTGGTGACCTTTGGTGACCTTTGGGGTGACCTTTGGTGACCTTTGGGGTGACCTTTGGTGACCTTTGGTGACCTTTGGGATGACCTTTGGTGACCTTTGGGGTGACCTTTGGTGACCTTTGGTGACCTTTGGTGACCTTTGGTGACCTTTGGTGACCTTTGGTGACCTTTGGTGACCTTTGGGGTGACGAAATGCTGGCGGCATGGCTCGAAATGTTGGCGGCATTGCTAGAAATGTAGGCGGCATGGCTCGAAATGTTGGCGGCATGGCTCGAAATGTTGGCAGCGTGGCTCGAAATGTTGGCGGCATGGCTCGAAATATTGGCGGCATGGCTCGAAATGTGGGCGGCATGGCTCGAAATGTTGGTGGCATAGGTCGAAATGTTTGCGGCATGGCTCGAAATGTTGGCGGCATGGCTCGAAATGTTCGCAGCATGGCTCGAAATGTTGGCGGCATGGCTCAAAGTGTTGGCGACATGGCACGGAATGTTGGCGGCATGGCTCGAACTGATGGCGGCATGGTTCGAAATGTTGGCGGCGTGGCTCGAAATGTTGGCGGCATTGCTAGAAATGTTGGCGGCATGGCTCGAAATGTTGGCGGCATGGCTCGAAATGTTGGCGGCATGGCTCGAAATGTTGCTGCGTGGCTCGAAATATTGGCGGCATGGCTCGAAATGTTGGCGGCATGGCTCGAAATGTTGGCGGCGTGGCTCGAAATGTTGGCGGCATGGCTCGAAATATTTGCGGCATGGCTCGAAATGTTGGCGGCATGGTTCGAAATGTTGGCGGCATGGCTCAAAGTGTTGACGGCATGGCTAGAAATGTTGGCGGCATGGCTAGAAATGTTGGCAGCATGGTTCGAAATGTTGGCGGCATGGCTCGAAATGTTGGCGGCATGGCTCAAAACGTTGGCGGCGTGGCTCCAAATGTTGGCGGCGTGGCTGAAAATGTTGGCGACATGGCTCGAAATGTTGGCGGCATGGCTCGAAATGTTGGCGGCTTTTTTCGAAATGTTGGCGGCATGGCTCGAAATGTTGGGGCATGGCTCGAAATGTTGGCGGCATGGCTGGAAATGTTGACGGCATTGCTCGAAATGTTGGCGGCATGGCTCGAAATGTTGCCGGCATGGTTCGAAATGGCGGCATGACTCAAAATCTTGGCGGCATGGCTCGAAGTGTTGGCGGCATAGCTCGAAATGTTGGCGGCAAGGCTCGAAACGGCGGCATGGCTCGAAATGTTGGCGGCATGGCTCGAAATGTTGGTGGCATAGCTCGAAATGTTGGCGGCATGACTCGAAATGTTGGCGGCATGGCTCGAAATGATGGCGGCATGGCTCGAAGTGTTGGCGGCATGGCTCAAAATGTTGGCGGCATGGCTTGAAATGTTGGCGGCATGGCTCGAAGTGTTGGCGGCATAGCTAGAAATGTTAGCGGCATGGCTCGAAATGGCGGCATGGCTCGAAATGTTGGCGGCATGGCTCGAAATGTTGGCGGCATGGCTCGATATGTTGGCGGCATGGCTCGAAATGTTGGCGGCGTGGCTCCAAATGTTGGCGGCGTGGCTCGAAATGTTGGCGGCATGGTTCGAAATGTTGGCGGCATGGCTCGAAATGTTGGCGGTGTGGCTCGAAATGTTGGCGGCATGGCTCGAAATGTTGGCGGCATGGCTCGAAATGTTGGCGGCATGGCTGGAAATGTTGGCGGCATTGCTCGAAATGTTGGCGGCATGGCTCGAAATGTTGGCGGCATAGCTCGAAATGTTGGCGGCATAGCTCGAAATGCTGGCGGCATGGCTCGAAATGTTGGCGGCATTGCTAGAAATGTTGGCCGCATGCCTCGAAATGTTGGCGGCATAGCTCGAAATGTTGGCGGCATAGCTCGAAATGCTGGCGGCATGGCTCGAAATGTTGGCGGCATTGCTAGAAATGTTGGCGGCATGGCTCGAAATGTTGGCGGCATGGCTCGAAATGTTGGCGGCGTGGCTCGAAATGTTGGCGGCATGGCTCGAAATATTGGCGGCATGGCTCGAAATGTTGGTGGCATAGGTCGAAATGTTTGCGGCATGGCTCGAAATGTTGGCGGCATGGCTCGAAATGTTCGCAGCATGGCTCGAAATGTTGGCGGCATGGCTCAAAGTGTTGGCGACATGGCACGGAATGTTGGCGGCATGGCTCGAACTGTTGGCGGCATGGTTCGAAATGTTGGCGGCGTGGCTCGAAATGTTGGCGGCATTGCTAGAAATGTTGGTGGCATGGCTCGAAATGTTGGCGGCATGGCTCGAAATGTTGGCGGCTTTTTTCGAAATGTTGGCGGCATGGCTCGAAATGTTGGGGCATGGCTCGAAATGTTGGCGGCATGGCTGGAAATGTTGACGGCATTGCTCGAAATGTTGGCGGCATGGCTCGAAATGTTGCCGGCATGGTTCGAAATGGCGGCATGACTCAAAATCTTGGCGGCATGGCTCGAAGTGTTGGCGGCATAGCTCGAAATGTTGGCGGCATGGCTCGAAACGGCGGCATGGCTCGAAATGTTGGCGGCATGGCTCGAAATGTTGGTGGCATAGCTCGAAATGTTGGCGGCATGACTCGAAATGTTGGCGACATGGCACGAAATGATGGCGGCATGGCTCGAAGTGTTGGCGGCATGGCTCAAAATGTTGGCGGCATGGCTTGAAATGTTGGCGGCATGGCTCGAAGTGTTGGCGGCATAGCTAGAAATGTTAGCGGCATGGCTCGAAATGTTGGCGGCATGGCTCGAAATGTTGGCGGCATGGCTCGAAATGTTGGCGGCATGGCTCGATATGTTGGCGGCATGGCTCGAAATGTTGGCGGCGTGGCTCCAAATGTTGGCGGCGTGGCTCAAAATGTTGGCGGCATGGTTCGAAATGTTGGCGGCATGGCTCGAAATGTTGGCGGTGTGGCTCGAAATGTTGGCGGCATGGCTCGAAATGTTGGCGGCATGGCTCGAAATGTTGGCGGCATGGCTGGAAATGTTGGCGGCATTGCTCGAAATGTTGGCGGCATGGCTCGAAATGTTGGCGGCATAGCTCGAAATGTTGGCGGCATAGCTCGAAATGCTGGCGACCTTTGGTGACCTTTGGGGTGACCTTTAGTGACCTTTGGGGTGACCTTTGGTGACCTTTGGTGACCTTTGGTGACCTTTGGTGACCTTTGGGGTGACCTTTGGTGACCTTTGGTTACCTTTGGTGACCTTTGGGGTGACCTTTGGTGACCTTTGGGGTGACCTTTGGTAACCTTTGGTGACCTTTGGGATGACCTTTGGTGACCTTTGGGGTGACCTTTGGTGACCTTTGGTGACCTTTGGTGACCTTTGGTGACCTTTGGGGTGACCTTTAGTGACCTTTGGGGTGACCTTTGGTGACCTTTGGTGACCTTTGGGGTGACCTTTGGTGACCTTTGGGGTAACCTTTGGTGACCTTTGGTGACCTTTAGTGACCTTTGGTGACCTTTGGTGACCTTTGGGGTGACCTTTGGTGACCTTTGGTGACCTTTGGTGACCTTTGGGGTGACTTTTGGGGTGACCTTTGGTGACCTTTGGTGACCTTTGGGGTGACCTTTGGTGACCTTTGGTGACCTTTGGGGTGACCTTTGGTGACCTTTGGTGACCTTTGGTGACTTTTGGGGTGACCTTTGGTGACCTTTGGGGTGACCTTTGGTGACCTTTGGTGACCTTTGGGGTAACCTTTGGTGACCTTTGGGGTGACCTTTGGTGACCTTTGGTGACCTTTGGTGACCTTTGGGGGTGACCTTTGGTGACCTTTGGGGTGACCTTTGGTGACCTTTGGTGACCTTTGGTGACCTTTGGGGTGAGCTTTGGTGACCTTTGGGGTGACCTTTGGTGACCTTTGGTGACCTTTGGGGTAACCTTTGGTGACCTTTGAGGTGACCTTTGGTGACCTTTGGTGACCTTTGGGGTGACCTTTGGTGACCTTTGGGGTGACCTTTGGTGACCTTTGGGGTGACCTTTGGTAACCTTTGGTGACCTTTGGGATGACCTTTGGTGACCTTTGGGGTGACCTTTGGTGACCTTTGGTGACCTTTGGTAACCTTTGGTGACCTTTGGGGTGACCTTTGGGGTGACCTTTGGTGACCTTTGGGGTGACCTTTGGTGACCTTTGGTGACCTTCGGTGACCTTTGGTGACCTTTGGTGACCTTTGGGGTGACCTTTGGTGACCTTTGGGGTGACCTTTGGTGACCTTTGGTGACCTTTGGTGACCTTTGGTGACCTTTGGGGTGACCTTTGGTGACCTTTGGTGACCTTTGGGGTGACCTTTGGTGACCTTTGGGGTGACCTTTGGTAACCTTTGGTGACCTTTGGGATGACCTTTGGTGACCTTTGGGGTGACCTTTGGTGACCTTTGGTGACCTTTGGTGACCTTTGGTGACCTTTGGGGTGACCTTTAGTGACCTTTGGGGTGACCTTTGGTGACCTTTGGTGACCTTTGGGGTGACCTTTGGTGACCTTTGGTGACCTTTGGTGACCTTTGGTGACCTTTGGGGTGACCTTTGGTGACCTTTGGTTACCTTTGGTGACCTTTGGGGTGACCTTTGGTGACCTTTGGGGTGACCTTTGGTAACCTTTGGTGACCTTTGGGATGACCTTTGGTGACCTTTGGGGTGACCTTTGGTGACCTTTGGTGACCTTTGGAGACCTTTGGTGACCTTTGGGGTGACCTTTAGTGACCTTTGGGGTGACCTTTGGTGACCTTTGGTGACCTTTGGTGACCTTTGGGGTGACCTTTGGTGACCTTTGGAGTAACCTGTGGTGACCTTTGGTGACCTTTAGTGACCTTTGGTGACCTTTGGTGACCTTTGGGGTGACCTTTGGTGACCTTTGGTGACCTTTGGTGACCTTTGGGGTGACTTTTGGGGTGACCTTTGGTGACCTTTGGTGACCTTTGGGGTGACCTTTGGTGACCTTTGGTGACCTTTGGGGTGACCTTTGGTGACCTTTGGTGACCTTTGGTGACTTTTGGGGTGACCTTTGGTGACCTTTGGGGTGACCTTTGGTGACCTTTGGTGACCTTTGGGGTAACCTTTGGTGACCTTTGGGGTGACCTTTGGTGACCTTTGGTGACCTTTGGTGACCTTTGGGGGTGACCTTTGGTGACCTTTGGGGTGACCTTTGGTGACCTTTGGTGACCTTTGGTGACCTTTGGTGACCTTTGGGGTGAGCTTTGGTGACCTTTGGGGTGACCTTTGGTGACCTTTGGTGACCTTTGGGGTAACCTTTGGTGACCTTTGAGGTGACCTTTGGTGACCTTTGGTGATTTTTGGTGACCTTTGGTGACCTTTGGGGTGACCTTTAGTGACCTTTGGGGTGATTTTTGGTGACCTTTGGTGACCTTTGGTGACCTTTGGTGACCTTTGGGGTGACCTTTGTGACCTTTGGTGACCTTTGGTGACCTTTGGGGTGACCTTTGGTGACCTTTGGGGTGACCTTTGGTGACCTTTGGTGACCTTTGGTGACCTTTGGTGACCTTTGGTGACCTTTGGGGTGACCTTTGGTGACCTTTGGTGATCTTTGGTGACCTTTGGGGTGACCTTTGGTGACCTTTGGGGTGACCTTTGGTAACCTTTGGTGACCTTTGGGATGACCTTTGGTGACCTTTGGGGTGACCTTTGGTGACCTTTGGTGACCTTTGGTGACCTTTGGTGACCTTTGGGGTGACCTTTAGTGACCTTTGGGGTGACCTTTGGTGACCTTTGGTGACCTTTGGTGACCTTTGGGGTGACCTTTGGTGACCTTTGGGGTGACCTTTGGTGACCTTTGGTGACCTTTGGTGACCTTTGGTGACCTTTGGGGTGACCTTTGGTGACCTTTGGTGACCTTTGGTGATTTTTGGGGTGACTTTTGGGGTGACCTTTGGTGACCTTTGGTGACCTTTGGGGTGACCTTTGGTGACCTTTGGTGTCCTTTGGGGTGACCTTTGGTAACCTTTGGTGACCTTTGGGATGACCTTTGGTGACCTTTGGGGTGACCTTTGGTGACCTTTGGTGACCTTTGGTGACCTTTGGTGACCTTTGGGGTGACCTTTAGTGACCTTTGGGGTGACCTTTGGTGACCTTTGGTGACCTTTGGTGACCTTTGGTGACCTTTGGGGTGACCTTTGGTGACCTTTGGGGTGACCTTTGGTGACCTTTGGTGACCTTTGGTGACCTTTGGTGACCTTTGGGGTGACCTTTGGTGACCTTTGGTGACCTTTGGTGACCTTTGGGGTGACTTTTGGTGACCTTTGGGGTGACCTTTGGTGACCTTTGGTGACCTTTGGGGTGACCTTTGGTGACCTTTGGGGTGACCTTTATTGACCTTTGGTGACCTTTGGTGTCCTTTGGGGTGACTTTTGGGGTGACCTTTGGGGTGACCTTTGGTGACCTTTGGGGTGACCTTTGGTGACCTTTGGGGTGACCTTTGGTGACCTTTGGTGACCTTTGGTGACCTTTGGGGTGACCTTTGGTGACCTTTGGGGTGACCTTTGGTGACCTTTGGTGACCTTTGGGGTAACCTTTGGTGACCTTTGGGGTGACCTTTGGTGACCTTTGGTGACCTTTGGTGACTTTTGGGGTGACCTTTGGTGACCTTTGGGGTGACCTTTGGTGACCTTTGGTGACCTTTGGTGACCTTTGGGGTGAGCTTTGGTGACCTTTGGAGTGACCTTTGGTGACCTTTGGTGACCTTTGGGGTAACCTTTGGTGACCTTTGAGGTGACCTTTGGTGACCTTTGGTGATTTTTGGTGACCTTTGGTGACCTTTGGGGTGACCTTTAGTGACCTTTGGGGTGATTTTTGGTGACCTTTGGTGACCTTTGGTGACCTTTGGTGACCTTTGGGGTGACCTTTGTGACATTTGGTGACCTTTGGTGACCTTTGGGGTGACCTTTGGTGACCTTTGGGGTGACCTTTGGTGACCTTTGGTGACCTTTGGGGTGACCTTTGGTGACCTTTGGTGACCTTTGGGGCGACCTTTGGTGACCTTTGGGGTGACCTTTGGTGACCTTTGGTGACCTTTGGGATGACCTTTGGTGACCTTTGGGGTGACCTTTGGTGACCTTTGGTGACCTTTGGTGACCTTTGGTGACCTTTGGTGACCTTTGGGGTGCCGAAATGCTGGCGGCATGGCCCGAAATGTTGGCGGCATTGCTAGAAATGTTGGCGGCATGGCTCGAAATGTTGGCGGCATGGCTCGAAATGTTGGCAGCGTGGCTCGAAATGTTGGCGGCATGGCTCGAAATATTGGCGGCATGGCTCGAAATGTGGGCGGCATGGCTCGAAATGTTGGTGGCATAGGTCGAAACGTTTGCGGCATGGCTCGAAATGTTGGCGGCATGGCTCGAAATGTTCGCAGCATGGCTCGAAATGTTGGCGGCATGGCTCAAAGTGTTGGCGACATGGCACGGAATGTTGGCGGCATGGCTCGAACTGATGGCGGCATGGTTCGAAATGTTGGCGGCGTGGCTCGAAATGTTGGCGGCATTGCTAGAAATGTTGGCGGCATGGCTCGAAATGTTGGCGGCATGGCTCGAAATGTTGGCGGCATGGCTCGAAATGTTGCTGCGTGGCTCGAAATATTGGCGGCATGGCTCGAAATGTTGGCGGCATGGCTCGAAATGTTGGCGGCGTGGCTCGAAATGTTGGCGGCATGGCTCGAAATATTTGCGGCATGGCTCGAAATGTTGGCGGCATGGTTCGAAATGTTGGCGGCATGGCTCAAAGTGTTGACGGCATGGCTAGAAATGTTGGCGGCATGGCTAGAAATGTTGGCAGCATGGTTCGAAATGTTGGCGGCATGGCTCGAAATGTTGGCGGCATGGCTCAAAACGTTGGCGGCGTGGCTCCAAATGTTGGCGGCGTGGCTGAAAATGTTGGCGACATGGCTCGAAATGTTGGCGGCATGGCTCGAAATGTTGGCGGCTTTTTTCGAAATGTTGGCGGCATGGCTCGAAATGTTGGGGCATGGCTCGAAATGTTGGCGGCATGGCTGGAAATGTTGACGGCATTGCTCGAAATGTTGGCGGCATGGCTCGAAATGTTGCCGGCATGGTTCGAAATGGCGGCATGACTCAAAATCTTGGCGGCATGGCTCGAAGTGTTGGCGGCATAGCTCGAAATGTTGGCGGCAAGGCTCGAAACGGCGGCATGGCACGAAATGTTGGCGGCATGGCTCGAAATGTTGGTGGCATAGCTCGAAATGTTGGCGGCATGACTCGAAATGTTGGCGGCATGGCTCGAAATGATGGCGGCATGGCTCGAAGTGTTGGCGGCATGGCTCAAAATGTTGGCGGCATGGCTTGAAATGTTGGCGGCATGGCTCGAAGTGTTGGCGGCATAGCTAGAAATGTTAGCGGCATGGCTCGAAATGTTGGCGGCATGGCTCGAAATGTTGGCGGCATGGCTCGAAATGTTGGCGGCATGGCTCGATATGTTGGCGGCATGGCTCGAAATGTTGGCGGCGTGGCTCCAAATGTTGGCGGCGTGGCTCGAAATGTTGGCGGCATGGTTCGAAATGTTGGCGGCATGGCTCGAAATGTTGGCGGTGTGGCTCGAAATGTTGGCGGCATGGCTCGAAATGTTGGCGGCATGGCTCGAAATGTTGGCGGCATGGCTGGAAATGTTGGCGGCATTGCTCGAAATGTTGGCGGCATGGCTCGAAATGTTGGCGGCATAGCTCGAAATGTTGGCGGCATAGCTCGAAATGCTGGCGGCATGGCTCGAAATGTTGGCGGCATTGCTAGAAATGTTGGCCGCATGCCTCGAAATGTTGGCGGCATAGCTCGAAATGTTGGCGGCATAGCTCGAAATGCTGGCGGCATGGCTCGAAATGTTGGCGGCATTGCTAGAAATGTTGGCGGCATGGCTCGAAATGTTGGCGGCATGGCTCGAAATGTTGGCGGCGTGGCTCGAAATGTTGG
>CALNHX010011079.1:0-34947 GCA_940337035.1 Agriotes lineatus
CACCCTATTGTCCACTGTCAGTTATATTTAACCTAAGTATCAAAACAGCAACTTTCCCTAACGAATGGAAAATCGCTCAGATTGTTCCGGTTTTCAAAAGTGGCGATGCAGCGGATGTCGCTAATTACAGGTCCATAGCAATTCTTTCCAACTTTGCCAAAGTCTTCCAAATGATTTTGTTGAAAGATATTTATGCTAAAGTTAAGAATATCATTTCGCCATACCAGCATGGAGTTGTCGATAAACGCTCTACTATGTCAAATTTGTCATGTTTTTCTCAATTCGTTGCGGAAGTTTTAGATAACCAAGGTCAAATTGATGTTGTCTATACAGGCTTCTCTAAAGCTTTTGATCGAATTGATCATAGCATAATCTTGAAAAAATTACTTAATTGTGGCTTTAGTAAGAGTTATTTGAGTTTGATCAGATCTTATCTGCGATCTAGACCGCACTATGTTGCATATAATGGATATTTTTCACACGAATACATTGCACCTTCAGGAGTCTCTCAGGGCTCTAACTTAGGACCCTTGATATTTATACTGTTCATCAATGATATTGCTGATAATATTGAAGTAAATATACTGTTATATGCAGACGACGCACAAATATTTGCTACCCATACAGTCGTATAAAGATTGTGTGGCCCTTCTGTTTGAGTTAGATAAAATTTTTAATTTTATATTTTAATATTAATAAATGTAAATCAATCACCTTTATTCGCAAAGTCTTGCCTGTCACTTTCTCGTATTCAATTAATGCTACTACCATAGAATTAATACGTTATAGTACTAATTATTAGATGACATTTTTATATTATTTTATTTGAATTATTTCTTATTATGTAAATTTTTGCTTAAGTGTTTTTCCTTAATAATTGATATCTTTATTTCTAGTCTATTATAGTAATACCCCGGATAACTATTTTAAATTTTATTTAGCTTATTATATTGTCTTGTAATTGGATTTTCTGTTGAACAAATTTAATTAAATAAACTCAATTTCGAATTTTTGGGGTCAATCCAATACTTTCTTTTTTGTAAAAGGAAGTAAAAATAGTTCTGAATAAAATAATTTCTTTTGGTTTCTCAATTTCGAGTAGACACGCTATTTGCGGGAGAATTTTCAGCGTGCTTAATAAATAATTTATGGAGCAAAGAAAATAATCGATCTATGTCCATGGATTTAAGTAAGTAGAAATTGCAGACTCGCATAAATTACAAAAAGTTGTTCAGACATTCTGTTCTGTTTGAATAGTCCCGATTGTGATAAACTAGTAAAATTTGCCAAGTGTAATGATAAATGCAAAAAATAGTTAAGAAGACATAAAATTTTATTACGAAATTAAATAAGCAACTATTAATTGTTGGTTACAGCCTTATTATCCAAAGTATTAACGTGTGAAAAAACACGACATTGCATGTCATATTCCTTCGGTAGAAGAGTTTTCTTTTACCTAATTTTGTTGTTTGAATTTACGTTACTAATAGTTGTAAGTAAGCCTATTAGTTGTGTCAAAACATATCGAATATAATTTTCAGATAAAACAAATAATTTCAAAGCTTCTTCAGACTTAAAGACAGTTTGTTTATGACAAACTAAAGTTTGGGACAAACACAGTTAAAAGGCACATGAAATCTCTTATCTAAAATTAAGAAAACAGTATAAGTTATATATGTGAAAAAATAAATTCCTCTGTTTTGTTTTTTTTAAATATGTTTTTACAAGTTCCAAGTTAATAAAAGCATGGCGTTACATTATTGAAAATCTGCATTGGCATGGTTTAAGGAAAGTGTATAGGATTTTACCGTTTATTATTTTTTTGCTTTTGTAGACAACTAAAAAAGTTTTAAATATTAATTAAGTCACCTTAATCAAAAGAAAATCTTACTAGGTAAAATATATGTTTTAGAGCCTTCTTTCTTTGTTCCTTTTTTTTCCTCTCAGATATGCAGCGGATATGTTACTTAGGAATGGAAACTTTAAAAGTTTTTTGTTCTACTTGTGTGTTATTTTATATTTATATTTTTTTGTATCGCTGATGTTATTAACCATGTAGTACTGTAAAAATAAAAATTAATGATGTTAATTTAGGATAGGTGTCAAGGTTAACAGTGAGAAAATATTTAAATTTAATATGAGTATTGACCACTTGTCATGAATTTGACACGCGACAGCCGGGTGTTATAGCGAGGGTACGGAAGCTCTGATCTTGGGCCTTGCAGGCCAAGCCTCTCCATAGGGTGTTAGTACCTCACCATTATTATTATTATATACAAATTGTCAAACTAGTATGGTTATTTACCTTTTGGTTGAAGCGGTTGTTTTCCTTATATTGATATTATTTTTCAGAATACAATCTTCTTAATCTTTTTATATGGTGTGGGTCCAACAATATCAAATAGGAATTATATTTTTTGAAAATTTATGATGGAAAGTGGCTGGCTATGGTTTTCCCCCTTTTTTTCTCCCACTCTATAAGGCTTGTGCGGTATGTTTCAATACCTGGAACGCATAAAGTTTTTAAAGCATGTTTCTGATTGTATTTCATTTATTAAATCGATAAGTTATTGATATTGTAAACATTATATTAATTTAAAAAACTGTTTTGAAAAATGTAACAGAGTAAGTTGTAATTTATAGGAACTATAAAACAAAATTTTTTTGATAAGTAACTTATGTGTGGGTTTTTTTATATAAACATTTTTCCCTTTTGTATTTTATCTTTCCTCTCTTTAACATTGGTGTTCCACCACCCTGGTTTTGAGATTATCCGGTGTTATAATTTTTATATATATGTAAAATATAAAAGGTCACTTATTTTGGTGTTGTTTTCACCCGTTGCTTCTGTTATTCGCCCCAGAGCCCTTATTATAACCACTATTCCGAAGTGTTTTGACCTCTGGAAGATTCAACTATTGGTTAGTTGAAAACTTTACTTTTTGGTTTTTAGACTAATAGGCTAAGTACATAGTAATATACTGACCTTTAATGTTTTAATAGGCAAACTTGCCAAAAGTTAAATTAAAATTTGAGGTAGAATCCATCATTCTCGTGTTTGACTGTTTTCTTTAAAAATCTTTGTGTTACGGTCGATTAAGACCTCTCTTAAAGTATCAACTGACGTTTCTTTTAGTGTTATTTTGTTGTTGTTCTTGTTTTTATCCGTTTAAAACCTGTAGTTGTTAAATGATATGGGAAAAGAAATCCAAAACATCTGGACGGTGTAAAAGTTACATTTATTTGATAATTAAGAATTTTTAACGAACTATTACTGAAATATTGACCTGTAAAAGTTAATTGGTACGTTTGGAAGTGTTTTCTAAAATGTTTGTTTGTAATTAAAACTTTTTGTGTTTAAAAGCGGCTGTTGTAGTTATTCTTAAATGAGCTTGGCCACCTTTGAAATAAAATATGGTCGTTTGTAACGCCATGCCTTTTAGTAACTTGGAACTTGTAAAAACAAAACAAAAGGTAACAAAACAGAGGAATTTATTTTTTCACGTATCTAACTTATACTATCTGGGTGTAGTGTTCGACTGCAATTTATCATTTGAAGCGCATGTTAATCAAAAATGCGGTCTGTGCTATGCTAAATTTTCCTATTTGTATAAGTTTAAAAGTATACTACCAGCTAAAGTTAAATGGAACTTAGTTAATAGCCTTATTTTAAGTAATATAGATTACTGCTGTAATGTATACTATCCATTTTTAACAGTAAAATGTAAGCATAAACTACAAGTTTTACAAAACTCTTGCCTACGTTTCTCTTACAATATTAGTAATAGAGTACATATCACTCCCTATTATAACAACTTGCGCTATTTAAAAATAGAACACCGATTTTACGTATTATATGCATCTGCGTTGTATAACATTGTAAACTTTGTCACCCCCACTTATTTGTTTACTCTGTTAAAAACACGTCACCAGGTGCACACTAGAAGCCTAAGACATGTAGATCAGTATTGTATACCTTCTCACAACACTTCTAGATTTAAGTGCTGTTATGCGTATGTAGCAAGCTGTATACTTAACTGTTATTTAGATCTGTTTAAAAACTCAACAAATGTCAACACATTAAAAAATAAGTTAAAAAATGATCTATTGTCAATCCAGTGTTCATAAACTTTTTACACTTCTTTACTATGTATAATACTTTAATTGTTTAATTTTGATGTTTATTTTATATATTATACCTTATTGGGTTTGGGTAGGGTTGTAAACCGGATTGTCCGATACCCTTACCTTTTAAATAAGAATTCTGATTTTTGTTATAACGTTGTTGCAACTCTGTTGTTCTTATTTAATAAAGATGATTTATTTATTATTATTATTTTCTTAATTTTAGTTAAGAAATTTCATGTTCCTTTTAACTGTTTGTCCTAAATTTTAATTTGTCATAAACAAACTGTATTTAAGTCTGAAGAAGCTATATTAAAATAGCGAAACGTTGCTTTGAAATGATTTGTTTTATCTGAAAATTATATTCGACATGTTTTGACACAACTAATAGGCTTACCTACAACTATTAGTAACGTAAATTTAAACAACAAAATTAGCTGAAAAAACTCTTCTACCGAAGAAATATGACATGCAATGTCGTGTTTTTTCACACGTTATTAAATAAGCAAAAGCAACCAGCATGAAAGAGCCAACGTCCTAATTTAAATTATTTTATGAATTTAATTTAAAAACTTCGTATTACATGTAGCTATTTTTTATTAACTACTGAACTACTTACGATTTAAAATTTGACCAAAAAATAGAATTAAGTTTTTGAAATGCTATTCAGATATGAATTATAAAAGCTTGATTTGCACAGTATTAATTATCTATAATAACTAATCGTATATTTTTTTCAAAATAACGTATTTTACTTTTCCCCTGAAATACGTAAATTGTAATATAGGAACCTATCATGGTTTAATACAAGATTTAATGCAAATTCTTTAATAAACCAGTTTTCAACCATCGGCTCAGAAATGTTCCGGAAATCTTGGTTTTCGATCTGACAACCCTATAACATTACGGGACAGAAAAAGAAATGAATGGGTTCGACACGTAACAAAAGTAACAGACATAGTAGAAAGAACAGCACG
This sequence comes from Agriotes lineatus, assembly GCA_940337035.1. Taxonomy (NCBI): domain Eukaryota; kingdom Metazoa; phylum Arthropoda; class Insecta; order Coleoptera; family Elateridae; genus Agriotes; species Agriotes lineatus. Next base: position 5,103 of record CALNHX010011079.1, read on the forward strand.
TCAAAAATGGAGCTGGGCTGGGCATATGACAAGAAGAACAGATGAGAGATGGACAAACAGACTATTATATTTGAGGCCACGTCTAGGTAAATGAAGTAGAGGACGTCCGATGAAGAGATGGTCCGATGATATTGTAAATATAGTAGGGAAGAACTGGATGAAACTAGCACGAGATAGGGAAATATGGAAAAAGAATGGAGAGGACTATATCCAAAAATCGAGAGAAGCAGTCTGAGGAAGAAGAAGAAGAAGAACCCTAGCACCAGCTGAGGCTTAAGCTGCCCACGTCTCTAATTAGCACGACGCCCCGCAGGACCTTCAAGAAGCAGGGAAAATGAGTAAAACAAGAAGTTGATGAAAGTTAACTCCACTCAGTTTAAAGTATCTCCAGGTCATGGTACCAGTTTATTAAAAATGTAATAAGAATTCACTGAAATGTATTGCGAATTTGACTACATGCACTTTTCCAAAAATTCGGTAACAATTTGTCAATTTTAACTGAAAATTACAGTAGTAATATAACATGGGCGACAAATACTTACCGATAATTTTGCACACGCCAAGGGTCGAGTGCTGGTTGCAATGAAAACTGTGCCGAGTGCAGTTTTCTAAGGGCAACCAGCACGATGACTCTTGGCACGGGCAAAATTATATGTAAGTGTGTTGCCGGCATTTATAGTTTGAAGATTATTACACAAAACCCGTATACGAATTATGATTTAAAATAGATCTAATAGAATAGAGACCCCGGTTTTGGCCATAACCCTGGTTTTGGCCACTTCCAACTTTAAATATACAAAGTAAATACGTCGTAAGCGATCAACGGTTAGGAGTTGTTTCCGCTCAATTTTAAACTTGTTCTAACGCCACTTACAGTGCTGCCAAACTGTGTTGTACGAATTAAGGTTATGGTTGTAGTTTGCAAGTGACTAGGTCTTGTTTGTCTCGTTTTCTTAACGAAACTGCTAAGAAACATGGGTAAGTTAATTTGTAGGCATGATAAATGTTTTGGCTAATTACCAAAGTCTTATAAAACATTTGAAAATGCAACCTATAAGAAAATTAGCGGGATAATTACACGTTCAGATCATTAAAATTAAATGGCCATTGCTAACATTCTCATTCTTCGAAAACCTAGTTTTGGCCACTTACATGGTCAAAACTAAACCAGACTGTTTTAGTAGTGGCCAATTTAATCCTTATATGTGGCTACGTACTAACTTTAGGGTTTATAGATTTTTTCTGTTCAGTTGCAGTCGAAAATGACAATAGACTTTCCATTTCCGGAATTCGATATTCGAGATATGGCATAAGTTATTCATGAAAATGATGGGATAAGCAATATAGAAGAAATGATACCGAAAACCAACGAAACTGAAAGTAATGATCGGATTAGCAATATTGAAGAAATAATACCAAGAAGCAATGAAACTGAAAATAATGATGAGGTAGGTAAGCAATACAGAAGAAATAATACCAAAAAGCTATAAAGCTGAAAATAAAAATGGGGTAAACAATATAGAAAAAAATGATACCCAAAAGCAATGCAACTAACTGCGATAACGCGGTAGCAAATAAATTAGGCGATATTACTAATCGTATTGTCACTCAAGCAAAATCTGCAATAAGAGATGAGGTAATACAGATTAAAAGTGGTGGAGAATCGAAACCAACACTAAATGAAAAAAGTTAGATTGTTAGACAACAAAGATGAAAGAAAGAGAGAAAGAGAAGAGAAAAGGCAGAAGCTTTTAGAAAGCAAACCACCACTAAAAAAGAAAAAGCAAAATAAGCGACAGAAACTGGTAAAGAAAAAGAACGAACTGAAGAGAGGAAAGACTGCGCAGATGAAGATTTTAGCGAAGAAGAGTTACAGCCTAGTGTTTATGTAGCTGTAAAATATGAAGACAGATTTTACCCAGGAAAACACGTACAAAGAGAATGCAAAGGAAAGTTCTTGGTGTCTGTTATGACTAGAAGTGGAATGCGAGATTGGAAGTGGTCGGACGAGAGCTTCTGAATGGCATGAAAGACATTAGGAAAATTATTAAATTCCAAGAAAAAAAAATACACGAGGTGCATTTATGGTCCCTGAAATGGAAAAATATCAAGAAGTAAAATTGTTTTGAGTTAGTCTGCTTAACTGCTCTCTTATTATTAGACCATAGCTAGGATAATTTTTAGATTTTTTAGTATTATGGTTTTATTTATAGAAATACTAGGTAGGTAAGTACCTACCTATATATTACTTTGTTTCGTCATGTATCTACCTATTTTGACGGAAAAGAAATGTATTTTTACATATTATCTGCCTTTTCATACTATATCTAGCAACATGGCCAAAACTAAATCCATTGTTGGCCATTACTGGGGTAAAAGTGGCCAAAACCAGCGAAATTGTTATAAAATGACATTACAATTGTTGTAGAAAATTTCAATCTTTCTATTCTTTTTCACTTATGCTCTATTAAAGTCGAGACTTCAAGGAAGATAGTGAACACAACACATAGTCGTGAAGTTAAATTATAGTATATATTATGGACGCACAAACCTAGAAAATTGCTTAAGATTGTAATGTTACATGCAGTCTGCATGTCACATGTATTTATATAAAAGATATCCAGATAGTTAATTTAAAAAAGTTTGTGTACAGTCGTTGGGTTGTGAATGGTTACGGGTAACCAAAGAGAAATAATAAACAGAATGATAAAAAAGTTCAATTTAAAAACTCGACTCGAGGCGGTCATATTAAAACCGATGGTGGTTCAATCCCAACCAATTGGTATTTTCAATTGAATTTAATTAAATGATCATTACACAGAAAGTATCTGGTAATGATACAAAGTAAATTCAGCAAATCAAACTGTATATCAAGTCGACATAATTGAAGTGTTTTCAATTTCATATTGAAGTTATATTACCATGTAAATGACTTATAATATAATTAACGTAGAGCCAGTGTTTACGTCGTGTTGTGCATTCAATCGAGAAGTGCTATCTGGAAGATAGATCCAAAGAGCTTTTTGAGGGGATTGGAGATTTCAACCAGCCAGTTACTGTTAGCTGTCCTGTTTCATTTGCAGAGGGGATTTTATAGCTTGCTGATCAGGTTACTCTAAAGCGACGCTAAGGTCAGTGTTTGTTTAATAACTTTTACGCACAACTTTTGGAATACTTCAAGAATATTTAAATTGTGTATTTAATATTAGTGAACTTGTATTTAGAACTAAGAATTACTATTAATTATCGAAATTTTAATAGTGTTCTGAGTACTCGGCGATTTTAGGCAATTATATTTAGAAATTATGGATTTAAGCTAAGATTGGGAAATGCAAATTAGGGATTTTGAGTTTTAAATATTGATTAAAAGTTATCAAAAACAAACTGGACTATCCTTACGTCATTGAAAAGTCAATAAATATATCTGAATGTCATTAAGATATTTAGAATATCAGTAAAAGACCTGAAAGTAACTATAAAATTACTTTATAGTAATCAAATATTTAAACAATCAGCTATACTTGTTATTACGAAGCACCATTCAGCTGAGGATAAAGAGTATTCATTTAGTTGTACTGACTAGCCGGAGCAATATTTAAAATAATTAGAAAGATATACCATGACAATCTTTGTATGTCAAATATTGACATTTGTGAGGTAATTTATTATTTTAATTTATCATATAAATAAGTGATTCAACACCTCAAGTGGGGTGTTTCTATTACAAGATAGCCAAAACTGGGGCCCCTAATGCCAAAAAACTCAAATTGCGTTTTTCTTGCATTTCTATTTCTAATTATAACACCATCTATGGGGTCGATAATTAGCACTAGGGAGCTTATCGCTTGATAATCATCCCTAGGGCGCTTATTAGGTAATCAGTTCGGGATTGGTCGATTTTCAAAAAATGCATGGTTCTCATTTTATGATATCAATGATGTGACAGTTGTGTGTAATAATCAATAATATTTGCTAACCTAAATTGTGCAACTAGCATAGAAAATGTTGATGTAAATTCTTTTAACATTTATTACTGAAAATGCATAAATCCTATCAAAAATTCCATAAACACACTTGTTGAAAATTAGCTACGAACTCGCTGAAACGTTAAACATTTACTATAAATTTGCTGAGGTGGTCCTCCAATCTTTCATGTAACATGCTGGAAATTTGTTGAAAATTTGCCGTAAATTTACTAAATATTTCTTGAAATATTGCAAAAAATTGATTGGTAGTTACTACAAATTTATTTAAACTATGTAAAGGTTGTGAAGGTTTGCTGTAAATTACCGCAGCTGAGAATTTATTATTAAATTTTCATTCTGCTGCAAAATGCTTCACATACGTTAGCCATTGTACTGCAATAGTAAACACATGCAGTTCATTCGCATTCACTCGGGCAGTCAAGGTTAGAAAACAGCAAACTGGCAAAATGTGAGCAGCGTTTGCACTCAAGGTAAAGGTCAGTGATATAAATATTGGTATGAAATAAAACGTGTGAAGATAACATAAATAAACAGCTCGTTTTGAAATATTGCTAGACTCCCTGACATAGTTTAGTTTGTAGTGAACTAATAACACCAACTCATACTCTACATTTTTTAATTTGAAGGAAAATTTAATGGCAATTATGTTAGCTCAACTACACAGAAGTTGAATTGTTGTGAAAGCGTCCACAATGTGCATAAGGTGCTACAGAAAAGATTTCAACAAACTTGCTGCCTGATTGAAGCATATGTATATTTCTCGTAAGGTTTCAGGAAGTTTATAGTAATATTTTAGTCAGTGCAGTGGCGTAACTAAGATTTTGCTCTGGGGGGTGTTCTGGGAGAGTGTTTAACCTTACAATAAGAATGAAAAAAATTGAGCGTAGATACTATAAAGTATAGTTGATTTCATTTCTATAGGACTTGCGGTAGGTCTTGGCAGTGTAGAGCCCCTAGTTACATTTAAAAATTTACTAACTGATGTTGACAGACGTCTATTTAAATAGGCGAAATTAACTAGTGGGGCATTTTATTTGCTTATTAACCGAAAGAAGTCAGAAATAATTATTTGCTAAATAAATAAAAACTTAGATTTATTGTAAAACAAAATTGCAAGATATGCCTGTCCTTGCAATAACTCCAACCTATGTAAATGTTAAATGCCATTTTTACTGCCAAAAATTAGTTAAATCACGGCCTACTGCAAGTTCTATAGAAATGAAAGCAACTATACTGTTTATTTATAAACAATAAAATCTTTACAATTGTAATCAAATTTATATATTCCGTTCATGTTGTTTTGGCATAATATGAGGTCATGGAAATTTGGCATTTAAGTTGGCAGTAAAGCTGTCTGTTTAATTAGGTTATGTTTTTCTAAGTCTGAGGTTATACATAGCGTCAATGTCTAGTGCATTGTTGTCAGTTTTACTAGTTTGCAAGAGAAAATCCTCACACATCTTTAATCTAATTTAACACAAACCTGGCCCAAAGCAAGAATAACCCGATGAATCACCCAATTTTGATAATAAACTTGATGAAACAATACCATCTCGTTTTAAGGTCGTGTATGGTCGCGGGAAATTCAGCAACACGGTAAATATGTTCGCTTGTCAGGCACTTCAGTGACGCAAAATTTTGTCCCGTAGAACAGTGTACCCAACATTAAAAAACTAAATTATGACCTCCTAGTATGCCAAAACAACGTGAATGGAATATAGTATAATCAGAAGTAATACTATAAGTACTTCGTTATTATCGGATTATATGTCGATAACTTGTTGCACAATAATAAAAGAGTGTCAGTTTGACAGATTATTCTGTCAAACTGACACGATTTGTTATTGTGCAGGAAGTTTTCGACATATAATACAATATTTTTTTCTATAACAAGAACTTTAACAATTTCAAAAGAAAATAATGACAGTCAATCACATTTCAAAATGTCAGTAGCTAGATTGGGTTGCTACGATAATACGAAGCCGTCATATTTAATTTAAACAAAAGTTAGAAAATTAAATTACTTTATCTATCCTTGATGTTAAAGTGCTACTTTATCTACCCTTGCTGTTAAAGTAAAACTTGATCTTTTGTTTTGAGTTGATAAAAGCACACTTTAACATGTGCTATAGAAAAAAATATTTTATCTACTCCTACTGTAGAATGGCCATTCATAATTCACAGTTTGCAGCCAATCATATAATTATATTTTCATTATTCAATAGTTTGCAAGTTTCAACCAATCAGAAAATTCTATTTTCATTATTCAATAGGTTGTAGCCAATCACAAAATTAATTCTTATTATTAAATGACTTTTGAAGCGAACAGCTGTCACAAATGTCATAATTTGGAAATATGAACACAAGACTCGTATTGCATAGGAGTAGATAAAATAACGTATTATATTCGCGATTATGGCCATTATTCACTCAGATGACTTGCGCCACGCGCCTTCGGCTTGTGGCGCAAATGTCATCTTCGTGAATAATGGCTGTCATAATCGCTCATATAATAATATACTATTATCTACTCCTACTGTACAATGGCCATTCATAATTCACAGTTTGCAGCCAATCATAAAATTCTATTTTCATTATTCAATAGTTTGCAAGTTGCAACCAATCAGAAAATTCTATTTTCATTATTAATAGGTTGTAGCCAATCACAAAATTCATTCTTATTATTAAATGACTTTTGAAGTTAACAGCTGTCACAAATGTCATAATTCTGAAATATGAACACAAGGCTTCTATTGCATAGGAGTAGATAAAATATCGTATTATATTCGCGATTATGGCCATTATTCACTCAGATGACTTGCGCCACGCGCCTTCGGCTTGTGGCGCAAATGTCATCTTCGTGAATAATGGCTGTCATAATCGCTCATATAATAATATACTATTATTAGCAGTTCGATTTGTTTGTATTAACCTAGCTGAAAGTCATCTCCATGAAAACAACATCAAGTTGACAAAAGTTATGTATTGCGTTGCCTAGTGAAGTTACTCTAGTATAATCGATTTTTTATAATCGAAATTATACAAGATAACTTAACTAAATCCAGCCTTCTGATTGGTTGAGATCGCTAAGAAAAAAATAATCAAAATTATACCCATTCGGAGTCACTTGACTTTTGTCTGTCACTGATCATTTTTAGTAAAATAGATGAAATGGAAGAAATTCGAAAAAAAGGCATGTCGATTAATAAAATTAATTTTAAAATTTGACTTTTCCAATCTGTCACATTACATTTTTCGTGTAAGTTATTGAGATAAGGGTAATAAAACCTAAAATAGTTGAGCTGAAAACTGGAAATTAAAAGAAATCATCGGACATGCGATATAACGAGCAGTCACAACAATTAATTTGAATGTTATGCGTTTTTTTGATGAAGTACGACAATATTATAATAATAGTAAATCAACAGTTTCACCCTCCAACGTTTTTCGCCGTGCTTCTCTTGCGTTAAATGTCTCGGAGGGCACAATTTACCGATTTTGAGCCAGAAAGTGAAGAATGCAAAAACGGAAGTCGACGAAGCAGTCAAGTCCACCAGGGACACTATATAAAAAATGTATGTAGCTAAAGAATTTGTAACCATAGAAAACCTAAAAAATGCTTGGTTGAAGAATATGGAGATTTTTCACATTCAGTTTCTTCCCTAAATAGACGGTGCAAGGAAATAGGCTTCAAATGGAAAAAATCAAGCAATAGGTTCTATAACAGAATATTCATGAACAGAAATTGGCAAATTTACTTAAAATTTGCACATTCAGCAGGTCTGGTGTGTAAGGTAGCAGCCGACGTATCTTTATTATATTTACGTTTTACGACACGTTATGTCTTTTTTAACATGTAAAAGCAGTTTAATTTTGTATAAGAGAAAAAAACTTGTAGAAATCTTGTTTTAGAAATTGGAAGATGTCATGATAACCTACAAAACGAAATGTCATTTATTTCTCTAAAATTGTATCTTTTAGAATCGACATACGTAAAGTCACTAGATTATCACGTGACACCGAATGGGTATAAATATGACTATAGTAATTCAAGTTTTCTTGGTTTTTTTGCTAACTCGTTTTATAATTCCGTCTACGTTCAACTGCAGTTCTCTGTGAGTGGAAAGCATTGCCAATTTATTCAGCCTATATTGCGATGTTGTATTTCGGAGGTAGGTCTTAATTCTTTTTAAGGTGGAGAATGATTCTTCAGCTCTTGCAGTTCACACGGGAATCGTTGAAAGGATTTGCAGCAACTAGAATATGTTGGGAAACATGTCTTTATTGCACGTAGCTAGCGCATCCCTTGCTGTCTTATATGGAAGATTTTGTACATGTTGGCATTTCCGGTATAATTTGAACTCAGCAATCACGTCTGAAGGAGGTTCGTTGAGATCGGATTTTAAAATTATTAGAGTCTGAATTCCGAATATAATAATTGATATTCAATTACTTATACATTATTAAAATGTAATTTTAGATTTTTTCGTTAAGACGAATTTTAGTTATTCCTAAAGCCTAAGGGGTGTTCCGACATCCATATCACCCCCCATAGTTACGCCACTGACTTTAGTAACTAAGTAATTCCCAAACGGCTTTGAGACAATAGAATATTGTAGGTATCGATCCACCATGTGGAATAAAAATAATCAAATATTCATTATTGAACCGATTTGGAAATCGAGTAACCTATTATAGTTATTTAAGATACAAGTGCAAAAAGGCATTCTTTATTGCACGAATAGGTCAAATTAGAATGCGAGCGTTAGCGAGCATTCTAAGACTTATGAGTGCAATAAAGAGCCTTTTTGCAAGAGTGTCTTACAACGTTTTATCTACGATCATAATCTTTTACGAAAGTATGTATTTCATTTTGTATTTTTTAAATTTACGTGCAATAAAATTTTTATAACACTAGTGTAATAAAAGTTAACTTTTTGCACTAAAATTAGTGTATCATAGATTTCTTATTGACATTAGCGTGCAATAAAATTTTTATAACACTAGTGTACTAAAAGTTAACTTTTTACACTAATATCGGTGTAGAAAGTAGGCACTTTTTACATGATCGTAGATAAAAAATTTTGTACGGTCTTCCAAGTTTCTGGGGAGCAGTATTTTTTACGTAACAAAAAATGTATCTTCCTAAAGATTTCTAAAATATTACAATTTCTGCATTCGCTGATTCTTAGTACCTCAAGTTTCGCCAAATAGAGAATTTTATCAATCAAGCAGTAGAAAATAAAGGTGGCAAGACGAAACCTCAATCTAGTAGACAAGGATCGATGGTAATTCCTCAAATGACACCTATAGTGTACGAAAAATCTTCCTTCGCCCCGACAAAGTTTCTCAGATGAAATTGTGCCGAAACTCTGCCGAAGGTGATTTTTATGGGAACTCAAAAAAAATACTTAATGAAGAAGTTCATCAACAAAGTAAGAAGAAATTAAAATAACAAGGAGAAACTTCGTCTTCAAGAAGTAGTTTCTGTTGGCCAACAAATTAGAACCAAAAGGTACCATCCAGTGTAGGTCCATTTAAAGACAATTTATTGATCTTCAGTCTACCGTACTGAATTGACAGTCGTAAAAACGAGGTTGCTTCTTGCTTTTCTATTTTTATTTTCTACTTATTTATTGATAAAATTCTTCATTTGATGATCTAAATTACCGTCTGGCCTCGACACAATTTCGTTTGAGAAACGTTCACTGGGGTAGAGACGGTATAACCTATAAGCAAGGGATATGTGCTGTTTTGTGTCATGCATTCTTCTTCTTCAACTCAAATGTAGCCTGTTTTACCTCTCTAGGTTCCACGGAAAGCAGCTGATCGAAGTCTTCCATCAACTACCAGCTGTTACCAACATCCTCGAAGCGTAGCCGTTCCAATTTGGGACGCTTCTTGCACAAAAATAATCCTGCAATCATGTCAAGCTCTATTTTTAACCTCGCATCCCAAAAAATTACAGGCGGGAAATTGGGGAAACCCCTTGCACAAACCTGATCTGATTAAGAAAATTCAAAAGCTACCACACTGATGGCTACTAAACGCCTGGACATCATACTGTAATCTGCGCTGATGAAGACGAGCGCGTTCTTGAACGAGTTGTGTTTCGTTCAGATTCTCTGGAATTCCACAGAGGCCTGTTAGATGCTGAACTACGAAGAAGAATCTTTTACCTCTTAGAGGTGGTGGCACGAAGATTTGGAATTCAAACCCAAGGCTTGCTCGAGAATCAAGAGAGTTGGGCGTTTCAGGTGGGCGATTAGGGTTGAGGACATAATCATGCTGCGCTTCTATGATGAAGGAGAAACATTCGGTGATTTCCAGGCGTAGTCGAATCTTTCAGCGTGGAAAATCCAAGGGATTCTTTCCGGAATTTGAGCACATTTTAGAATTTCTTATAATTACAATGCTATATAATTGCAAGTCTTCTAAAATAATTAAGTTTAAAACATATACTTTCTATAATTAAGAGCGACAGAGAGAAGCTCATTAGGACTCGGGGACGAAGAATCTTCTTCGCCATTGTTAAAGTTCTTCAGATGAAGTTGTGTCGAAGCTCTGCAAAAGGTGATTTCTTAGGGAACTCAAGAAATTGCAAAATGAAGAAATTCATCAACAAAGTGAAAAGATATTAAGAGAAAACGGAAAAACTGCGTCTTCAAGAAGTAGTTTCTCTTGTACAACACATTTAATCAGAAACAAGATACTGTCCAATGCAGGTGTAATTGAAAAACGATTTATTACTTTTTAATTTGCTGGATTGGGAGTTGTAAAGTCAAGGTTCCTCATTGATATCTCGATATTTTACCTTTTTATTGAGAAAAGTCTCAATTTGATGATATTCTAAATTAGGTACTATAAGAGTTAGCACTGTCTGGTTTTGATACGACTTCTTTTGAGAAACGTTTATTGTGTTAGATAAGATTCTGCCTCACTTCTGGAATTCCTTGCTAACACAATTCTGAACTCTCGAAATTATGCATAGGAGCTATGTACTTTCCCTGTAATGTCTTCATATTTTCCTTGACTCTGAAGTAATAAAATTTCTTTAGTCTTCTCCACAAGTTTATTACAGTTTACCATGCATGTACAATATTAAAAATGGTATTGAAACGGGCCAATTCGTGCCACCTGTGTTTACATATTTCATACCTCTTTATTATATACACGATTAGTAATAAAGCCTAACTGTATGTGTTATTATCTTTTATTCAAGTAGCAGCGCAGTATAAGTAGAAACTCTGTGCAGCAGCGTACTATACGGTGCCGAATGCGGACTTATTAGTGAAAACGTGCAGGAATGTGCGGACCCTGCAATATAATCCCCAGAACAAAGAACAGCAAAAATCGCAACAACGCCGTGGGCCGCCGGAGAGGCATTCCCCAAGCTCGTAAAGGGTGCGAATCGGCCTTTTAAAAGTGTTTTTGAGGGTTTGCATGTGTAAGCAGTCAACGCCGTACATCTCCAAACGAGGTGCCGTTTATCTGTGGAGAACTTCACCTTGGAAGTGATTCTGCGGTGTTCCGATTCGACATCGCCCGAAGCTGCGATTTTGACCTCAAGAAGGCATTCAGCAGGGTTCCCGGCTCTTTGGTGGCAGTATTAAAACCAAGTTAGTTCCTGCTTGAAACCGCGCTACGAATTAAAAAAGCAGTTACAATATTATTAGTAATTGTTTTTATGAATAATTGCGCAACTGTAAGCAATGTGTTAGCGGCCCAGATAGCGGGGAAGTACCGGTAGCCATTACGCAGGCATGACGTCATTTGCTGACTTAGCGTCCAGGGGATTTCAATGCATTGGTGCATTTTAAAGAATCGACAACTTCGGGATCAGGTTATTCGTGTGCGCGGAATTACATTATACACATCATACCTCGCGCTCGTGAACTTTGACTTTGCATGAATAACTGAAATCTTAAGGATCTAGTTAAGGAATTTTCCCATGCGCAGCGAATAACCATTTTATGTATTTGTTTGTATTTTCTTGTGTGTGTTTCCTTACAGATTATATGTATTCAGATAAATTGTTGGGTTTTTCTTACTGGTAGTGTTTGCATGTGTAAGTACAATATTCTAGGTGACAACGAGATAACCTCAAACAATATTAGCTTGCCCTTGACCGCACTGGCGATGCTAATAGAGCCTCATACCTCACCTACTAAATAAGCTAGCGACCCAGGGCATTGTAAGGTAATAGCACAGTAGAGTGTAAAAGTTAGGCAAAAGCAGTGTTACAGTATTCCTTATAAAAGAGTACACTTACATGATTTATCACAGGATTATAAAGCACACGAAAAAAGTGAGGTTAAAATTTAAAAGACAAGTCAAAAAAGTTTATTAACTTCATATCACTGCAACTCCGCTATAAGTATGACGGATTTTCCTCTTTTCTTTATTACCTTATAGGTAATAGGGTGTCAGGTTCTCTATTTCTGGATTGTTTTCTGTTAAGCGTCAGCCTCTGTACTCGTTTATGCGCGTTATCCTCGGTCTTCCTCGCCATCTTTTCATATTTCTAGTTTTTTTGTTACTGTTTATCATCAAAATATGTAGTATGTGAATTTTGTTATTATTCTAGAAAGTTTTGTCAGTTTTGTTTCGATATGTAGAATAAAGTGTTTGATCTTTGTTATCTTAATTGTCTTTGTTCTTTACACAAGCGATTATTAGTCTACGAATTCGGTTCGAACTCGACGAGATTGAGTATTTTCTGACCCCCACTCAGCAACGAGCGAGATTCAGTGCGAGCGTTTGGTTGCTGAGGTCTTGGACACAAAGACTCAGTTGCATTTGGAGAAATTGGAGAGATTTGGACAGTTGAGCATATTGGATGAGCATGTCAGTGATCATTGAGAATTGTGAAGTCGACGGTGCTGGAAAGTACAATAAGTTGAAATGTGCTTGATTGAAGACGCGGGACATCCTCAATATGCCAAAAACGAGAATTGTCGGTCGTACGAGTAATTCCCTTGAGTCAATAGTCTTAGCCTCAAATTTACATTCAGATCCGAGAAGAAAATTCAAATGGCCAAAATTGAAGTTGAAGACATTTGGAGGTGGTGTAGGTGAATGAATAAGATTTATGAAGTTGCGGACATCGAGCCGGATGATAAGTTTCAATATTTAAACACCGTGCCCGTGAATTGTTTGATAATCACCCTTCTACTTATGGAAATTACCCAAAAGCTATTCGATGTTTGAAACGTCGGTTTTGAAGGAATGACTTGCTGGTGAAAGTTTACTTGAGAAAATTGCTCAAAGTAGTGACCCATAATATGTCAAATAATAAGGAAAGGTTGTGTTTTAGCTTTGTAGGATACACTGGAGTCACATTTGGCATTCTTGAAGACAATTATTGGAGTGTTATGTGTTGTGTCCCCTTGTGGAATGCTGTTCGCCAGAGAAGACTTTGGGGATATAGGTGAGAGCCATAGTCATTGGAAAAATAAAACGAAATCTACCGAGGCACTACTTACAGCGACTCACGTTCTATGAAAGTAAAGATTGTTATCGAGCCCTAAAATTGAATTTAAGAGTTGTTTCTAGTGTTTAAGATTTGGTTATGGCTCTAGATTTTGCAAGAGTTATATCATCGTCAGTACGATGTGGTCATGTATCCTGACGCCGCAGTCAATAAAGGAAAATATTAGATCAAGCAGTTCTTGAACACAAGTAAGAACGACAGTAATAGATAGATGTCTCATCACTTTGAAGACTTGATTTCATTGGAACTATAAATCCAGTAGAAAGAAATGGATTGGATTATTCAAGACTGTGAAAATTGGATTAAAGTTCATCGGTTTGAATGACAACAGGGTCATAGAAGAGAAGAGAATGATCTCCGCAACTAAAAAATTGAACGAATTGGGGGAAATTCGATAATTACCACTCAGTGTTCGATGAATGGAGGCAGTTAGGGATCATACAAGAGGAATTGGAAGATTATGGGCTGTGTTCAAATTACAAAGTGCAGGATGTGTTTGATTCTGCGGCTACAACAAAATCAAATTACGTAGGCAAGTTTCAGTTACGTGGGGCTTGAACTTGCAGCAGAAGGTAAACCAACGTTCGTGCGAAAAATGCCGTCTCGCCAACGGTAGTCAAATATCCTTATCGCGTGTTACGAGTGTCATCTCGGTTACGGTCAAGGCCCGATTGCTGTTTGATTCCCTCACATATGTTGAAATAACGGGGTGTTGTTTTTTGTGTCGTAGCAGAAGTATCGGCAACCTCCGTCGGAGATGTAAGTCGATTTTGGTATATTTTCGAATTTGTTATGGCTGCGTTAACGAGGCCGGAGCAACTATCATTGCCCAGTCATGTTCTGAAATCGACATAGACCGCTTCATTTCCCTCCAGGTGTTAAGTAAAGCGCTTTCTAAGACGCGAACATTGCCATCGAGTTCTTGAGCACTGCAAGCTGCTACAGGTAGACCTGAATTGTTAACTGCATGTAACACAGTACGCAGGGATGAAATGTGTCAGATTACCGAGAAGTTGACCTTTCATTCTAACGCTGGGATTTAGTTGAGTTTTGTGTTGTAACGTAGAATTATAGCTTAATTAAGAGCCCCTCGGGGTCCTTGTTAATAAAATATTTATATAAGAGGCTCTTGCTGGTGTATAATTATATTGAAATTTTATTTGTTTCTTATGTGTAAAATGTGAAATACGAGATTTTGAACATCCAATAGACCTGTTAAATATTTTCGCGGTTTTTTAATTGTGTTTATCCCTTCGCTGTAAGGCAACTTGCACAAAGCTTAACAGGTATTCCCGACAGCGTAGACATCCAAGGTAAGTTTCTGTCTGTGGAGGATCGCTAATCACAACGCCTGAATAGCTGACTGCACCCCATTAGTCATATAAATATATTGATCTGATAGGTAGGTAAAGCCCTATTATTCAGGCCTGATTTAATAAATAAATTACCTAACATAGGTATTTGCAACAAGTGCTAAAAGTCGACGTTTATGCACGAGACATATAAGGTTGTGTACAGCTGTGAGTGCGAGCTATCTTTTATTTAAACTTGACCTCGGTGGTCAAGTTTACGTGATAATAACATTTCGAGTTTATTTTATTTCTACAATAAACTGTAAGTAATTTTTCAAATTACGAATGTCCTATCCGCCCGTTTACGGGCAATATGTGCTCAGTCAGCCCTATGGGGATCCAAATCAAAATTTCGCCCAAGTGCAAATGCCAATTAACTCATCTTTTTCGCAACCGTTGCCAATACAGCAAAATTACCTGCAAAACGCAAACATATATAGTAGTCAACCACAAAACAGTAATCAGTTACCTTTGCCTAATCCAACTCACTTACAATCCTCGTCCCACCTATCAAATCAAGCTACAACATATCAATGGCAGCATGTCCCATATAGTAGAAAACGCGCTAGAAATACAAA
This sequence comes from Agriotes lineatus, assembly GCA_940337035.1. Classification (NCBI taxonomy): domain Eukaryota; kingdom Metazoa; phylum Arthropoda; class Insecta; order Coleoptera; family Elateridae; genus Agriotes; species Agriotes lineatus. The sequence goes on from CALNHX010011079.1 coordinate 20,512, forward strand.
CGAGCAAGAATCTAATGCATCAAATAAACAAGACTACTGGTTAGGAGACAATAGATATCATATTCTTTCTGAAGAAGGTAAAATAAACGAAGGAGAAGAAGAAGGTCCTAAAAGCGCAGAACCAAAGCCACCGCCTATATTCGTATCAGGAGTAAAACAAATAAAACCACTTATTGATCTACTAAACAATATTGCTAAATACAAATTTGTAATCAAAGCACTACACAATAATCAAGTTAAGGTGCAACCTACTGAAAGTATGACATACACAACTATTGTAAAGGCGCTAATAAAAAAAACACTGAATTTCATACGTATAAGTCAAAAACTGAAAGAAGCTTCAGAGTAGTACTTAAAAATATTCATCCAACAACAGAAACAACTGAAATAACTAAATGCCTGCTTGAAAAAGGTTATCACGTAACAAACATATGGGATGTAAAACGAAACAATAAAATTCCACTAATGATCTTCTTTATAGACCTAAAACCAAGTGAAAACAATAAGAATATCTACAAGATCGACTTACTTCGAAATACCAAAGTACATACAAAACGCGAAATACCACAGTGTAAACGCTGCCAAAAATATGGGCGTACCAAAAATGTTTGCAGCAACAACCCAAAATGTGTAAAATGTACGGCAGAACATCTAACAACTGAATGCCCTAGAAAGGTAAAGGACTCTGACGTTAAATGTGTTAATTGCAATGATTCACATCCCGCAAATTACAGAGGATGTATAGTCCATAAACAATTACAACAGAAATTCTACCCCACCCTAAGAGAACGAAAAATTTCAATTCGACCTATTCAACAGGGTATAACGTTTGCACAAGCAACAAGAGTACAACCCAACATACCGGTAATGCTAGATAGTCAACAAACACATATTGCCACAGCTCAACCCTCAAATGACTTAACAGACCTTCGCCAAATGATGAAAACTTTAATGGATCAAATGAGTACATTCGTAAACCTCATGTCTAAGCTTATTAATAAATAATGGCTCCATTACTAAAAATTGCGATATGGAATGCAAATGGCTTGTGCCAGCATGCACAAGAAATCAAACTATTTATCCAAGTTGCCAACATAGACATACTTCTAATTTCAGAAACCCACTTTACCAATAAAAACCTTTTTAAAATTCCAAATTACAACGTATATAATACAAATCACCCTGATAATACAGGACATGGGGGCACAGCAATAATTATTAAGCGCACAATTAAACATCATGAACGAGCGGAATACAAAATTCCCAATATACAAGCCACTAGTGTATGCATAGAGGATGCCACAGGAGAAATTACATTATCGGCAATACACTGTCTTCCTCGGCACAATAATAAACAAGCAGACTTTACTACATTCTTTAAAACATTGGGAACTAGATTTCTAGTTGGAGGCGACTACAACGCAAAACATACAACCTGGGGTTCAAGAACCACCTCCTCTAAAGACAGAGAGCTTTTACTCTCCATTCAAAAAAATAATTTAAGTTACCCAACAACAAGACAACCCACATACTGGCCCTCCGATTGCAATAGACAGCCAGATTTACTGGACTTTTGCGTTGTAAAAGGTATGGACCCAAAAATAATAGTTTCTACATTAAACTCGGTACTTGGCAAACCCAAAAAACCGTCACTATACAGCCGGCAGACGGATTGGAACCTTTTTCGAAAGAATTTAGATCATTTACTAAATCTAGAAATTCCTCTCAAAACTATTTTAGACTTACAGAACGCAGTTGAAGATCTCACTAAAGCCGTACAACAGGCTGCATGGCAATCTACACCTGACGCTGAAGAGCCTCGTATAATAGAGGAATGTCCCATAATACTAAAAGAAAAACTGGTTGAAAAGAGGAAAGGTCGGAAGAAATGGCAACTTACAAAGGCTCCATCCGACAAGCAAAAATATAGCAAGCTTGCAAAAGAACTTAAAAAGTTACTGTTCAAGGGTAGAAATGAATCAATACAAGACTACCTTAAAGGACTAACCCCGACTGAAGCCACGGACTATTCTCTTTGGAAAGCCACGAGAAAACGCAAACATCCACAACTACAAATTCCACCATTAAGGGAACAAGATAATACCTGGGCAAGGACTGATCAACAAAAAGTCACAACTTTTGCGGAACATATAACCAAGGTTTTTCAACCTAATCCATCTCAGTCACCAACAATAGAAGCTGATACTGCTAAATTTTTGAATATCCCTCATCAGATGTCTTTACCTATCAAAAAAGCAAATCAGTGGGAAGTAGAAACAATTATAAATGGATTAAATACCAAAAAGGCACCTGGATTTGACCTTATCACAGGCAAAGTACTGAGGGAACTATCTGAAAAAGGATATAAAATACTGACATATATTTACAATGCAGCATTAAGAATTGAACATTTTCCTTGTCAGTGGAAAGTCGCAGAAATTGTGATGATACCAAAACCTGGCAAAAACCCTAATGTCTCATCTTACAGGCCTATCAGCCTTCTCCCAACTCCCTCAAAGGTTTTAGAAAAAATTATCCTGAATAGAATGACACCACTCATTGATGAACAGGAGCTCATTCCAAATCATCAGTTTGGTTTTCGGAAAAGTCATGGCACTCTAGAACAGACTCACCGATTAGTCCACCAAATCAACTGTGTATTCGAAACTAAACAATATTGTTCAGCCATATGCATAGATATAAGTCAGGCATTCGACAAAGTTTGGATAACCGGATTGCTTTACAAACTTAAACGTAGCTTCCCTCACCCAATCTATGCCCTACTAAGATCTTACCTTACAGATAGAACCATTCGAATTAAATATCAAGAAGCTCACTCCAACATCCTCCCAGTCATATCTGGAGTGCCGTAAGGAAGTCTCTTTGGTCCAATATTATACTCCCTCTACACTGCAGATTTACCTGAAACTCCTCAAACAATCATTGCAACCTATGCAGATGATACAACCATATTGGCATCGCACGAAGATCCCATCACTGCTTCCCAAAACCTACAAACACACCTCACTCACCTCGAAGAATGGCTTCAGCGTTGGAGGATTAAAGCAAACGAAACAAAATCATCGCACATAACATTTGCATTGAAGCGTGGAAACTGTCCAGGTGTAACGTTAAATGGAACTCTCATACAGCACACGGATAACATAAAATATATCGGTCTCCACTTAGACAGAAGATTAACATCGTGCACACATCTTTAACAAAAGAAAACTACTAGGGAAGAAATTCAGTCAAATGTATTGGCTCCTGGGTAGAAACTTCGTACTAACGACTGACAACAAATTATTACTATATAACACTATCTTACAACCAATCTGGAAATATGGAATTCCACTCTGGGGCACTGCAAGTAAATCAAATGTAGAAATCATCCAAAGATTTCAGAATAAAGTCCTACGAGCTATAGTAAATGCACCTTGGTATGTTTCCAACGCAATTATCACATAGACCTGGGCATACGCACCGCACCGTAAGGCAAGAAAACACAACTATCAGTGCCAAACATGTAAACAAGATGATGACACATCCTAATCAACTGGCAAACACGCTCTTTGATGAAAAAGAAGAGCGAAGAAGACTGAAAAAGTTCAAACCTACAGACCTCCCAACCCGCTTCATCTAAATTGCTATCATTTTTAATTAAATATTAATATTATTAAAATTAACTTCTGAGTGTGCTCACAGGAGCATTTCTCTTCAAGTCATAACTTAGTTATTTAAGAAATAGTTTAAGTATTTTACATAAGATGTATTTAATGTCTGCACTCACAGACAGATTGTACAAAAATTTGGAGACAATAAAAAAATGCACGAGACATGAAAATTTAGAAACGAAACCGAAGGCTGAATTTCATAACATGTCTCGTGCATAAACGACTTTTAGCACGCGTTGCATACAATATTTTATCTACGACCTTAATTTTACTGTTATTAATCCATAAATATTGATTTAACAAAGGTTTGCATCTATGACAATTAGAATTTATGTCGTAATAAAGAGAAGGCCTTGGTACGCGGGCGAATGCTTGTGAAACCAATACTGTCAAAGTCAGTTATCAAAGGTAATTATTAATACTATACATCTGACTGTATTCATTACATAACGCTTTAATGATTTCAAAAACACTTTACCTCTAACGCAAAAAGTAACTAGAATAACTTTACAACCACACTTCCAGTTCGAAATTGTAGTTTTATAACCTCACTTCACTTTTAGCACATGGGCTAGAAGTAAACAGCTGATTTCTTTAAAACGCTAAATTATAAAACGCCATTTTTAGTGAAAAAGCTAGCGCTAAAAGGCCTACTTTTAGTGGTGGTCGTAGATAAAAAATATTAAGTGGTTTCAATAATGAATCAATTATGTCAAGCCGGGTCTAATTAAAAATATTTTAATTATTTTGACTTGCTAAAAGAATGATTTATTACCCCTTTGTATTCTATTTAGTTGCAAATTAAATGTGGCTAAATTACTTTTAATCTGAAATCTGTAGCGCAATTGCCACTCAGTATAATTATTAACAAGCATGGCAGATGCATGACTGTATGACAAACAGGTTTATAACCTACAATTTAATCCAACCTCAAAATGGCTTACTCGCACAAAAAACAACGCAAATTGAATTCAAAACAGACCAAAACGGCAAAACTACATCAGGTAAATTATTCAAATCACTGTTACGTCATTTCCGACAAATTTGTTGTGTTTTAGAATGCCAAAGGTGGTTTTCATTTGTTTGATTTCCGCTTTAATGCTCCAAACTGCATTTTCAAAGGACGCTAAGCCAATTACGAAATTCTGGAAAGGGCCTGAAGACTGGAATCTGCACGTACGGCTTGTAAAAAGCCTCCTCTGATTTCAAAGGCCTGCGGCAATTGGAAGCTGTGGTAAATAACTGGCAACTGGAGGCTTCCACGTCGGGCAACGGTTTCAGGTGACGCCACCTCAATTCCTGGCTTGCTGATTTCTCCCTGCTGCTAATTTCTGCACCCTGGCTATCCTGAGGGACTGTTCTAAAGCCTGCACTTTCGGTTTTGACTGGCCGTTGCTGCAACTTTTCACAAACGGGCTCTGAAGTGGATCGCACTCTGGCTATTCTTGCGGATAGATCTCTCTTTTTACTGGAATTCACTATATGCACCCACATATGCACAACGACTTGGAGAACAATTAAAACACACTTTGGGTAACACAATATAACTTTTTATTGATAAATACTGTTAATTTATGGGAGCCCAATTAACCCCAGATAACTAAATCAAGACTTGTTTATTCTCTTTCTCAACAATTGACAGTCTCATTACCTAGCAACTATAAATAACATTTGTTTTATGGAACTAAGTTTTGATGTACAATTTTTACTTACAGACTAAAGTTTTGATGCACTGTTCTTTTCTTAAATTCATTTAAGAAAAGACATAAATGTTAAAAGAATTGTCTTTCCTTGTAAATGTTCAACGCAACCCAACTTTTTATACTCTGATTTTTACACATCAGTTTTTAAATGCACCGACACTTGAGTTTTTTAAATGCACTGCACGAATCTGTGTTCTTTGCTAAATAGCGTAATTGCTTTTATAACGTTCTTACTTCTCGTATTGTTTTTCCTAATCTATTTTCTCTTCAGTCATCTTACAGTTCATTGGTACACTAACCTTTAATTACTACAACACGCTCATAATTTCTGTACGTTGCACACCATTTCTGTATGATATCAAAATTACTGGCTTCATTGCAATAAATAAAATATTTATTTCTGTGCTCATTTTGAATAATTCATTTTATGTTACCTAGGCTACCAGAATTACTTCAAGCATTAAACTATTGCAATATATTAAATTACGTGACGCTTCGTTGGAATTCTTGTTGAGCTATGGTGCATTCGTAATTTTATCGCTATCGACCCCCCCCCCTTCTCGACAGCAGTGAGCCGGGACAAAAATCTCCGCAGAATAGTGTGCTAGTGTCGTAAATACTGTTTAAGCCTGTAATACATGAATACAATTTTGTGGAGATTATTAGAGACCTTTGATTTGTGTACCTGAAGATAGCTCAGGCTTAGTTCCTTTGACCTCATCTCTTTTTCCTCAATAACCTTGAACGGTGGGAGTAGTACAGGATTTGGACCGGTTGGCAAAAAGAAACAACACAGAGAATTATATATACTCAGTGGCTCAGCGATGTGAATATTAGTCTGTTAATCCAGTTATAATTCGACGATATAGAACAGCTGCGGTTTAAACTCTGCTTTGTTGTCTAGTTGCAAGTTCTGATTGTTATAATAGGGATTGACTCTGTGCACATAATGGTGTAACGACCTTGCAATCAGGCAGCTGCAAACGCGTGAGGCACAGCCGCCAAGAGACGACCTTGGGGCCAGCTGCGGACGAATGAGTCATTGTTCCGGAGCTTGGGGAAGCGACCTTGGGCCCAGCTGCGGAGGGATGAGTCATTTTTCAGGTGATGCGAGAGCGGCCCCGATGCGGTGCGTGATGCATGTGTCTGGAACTTCGAGGAAATATCGCGCCGTTTCTGGAACCTCTCCCCCTCTCATCCAGTTCTCATCAAGCTCGAAGTGCTTAATATAAATAGACCATGTGTATATAACTCTAGTGAAATAAATAACAAATAAATATAACCATATAAATCATTACTGTTAAGTGCAGTATAAATAAATAAATGTATCGTTGTTAGAAATAGTTCGTTAGCTTAAGTAATTTGTGTTCTGCCTTGATAATTCGTGTGTTTGTAAATAATCGTAATTAATCATTGTAAATAAATGTTTAATCCAAGAAGCGTCGTATAATTTTTAAATAGATCGATAGTAAAAACGTAACAATATTTTTATAGAACTAAGTCACTACAAAGACAAACGTTGCCCACCCAACATGTGGAAGTTTATATTTACACAGGAGAAAAACCTAGTCGTTCTGTAATCTGCACGCAATTTTAGGATAATATAAAATAATGTCCATGAGAAAACTTCCTTTATTATACAAAGTATAAGTGTATAGTGCAATATGACATCTTATTACAGAGTGCAAGTTGTTTATCCCCCGTTTGCTTTGGAATTCCAGACCAGGCGAAGGTTCATCGCCTGAAACAAAAAAATTCTGTTAGCAAACAGTGGATAAACAGCTTATAGCATTTACACTATTACGAAAGTATAAAAATAAATAATTGAAGATCATAAGAAAAACACATCCTAAACTTCTTCAACCAATTTTTGCTCTAATCTTTTCCCCGTCCTAAACTTCTAATCAAAACGTTTTGCTTTTCCTCGCACTGATCCATCTGCTTCTGTAAGTCGAACAAAATCTTCAGTTCGCTTCGAATCCTCTGCGATCCCTGCGAGATCTTCTGATTGAGCTCGAAAATATAAACCTGTTGTAACTTCTCAACGTTCTTGATTTCCCATAGGATTTCGGCCTCTTCCAGAATTAAATCACGATTTCCAGACTTTAGAACCTCCTCCAGCTTGTTTTGCAACCATGTTTCCTCAGTCAGCTCTTCGTCTTTGTTCTTTTTCCATGCGGTCAAGCAATTTTCACGATTAGTACCGGGTGTGAACTGCAGCATTTGAAGAAGGTCAACACTGGCGATCTCTTTGTTGCTATCCAGAGTACCTTCAGCGAGTCTCTGTTTAAACTTTTTGACTATGCAGTGAAATTTTTGGAGCCGAATGAGAGTTCTAATGAGTTTCTTTTTGGAAACGATTTTGTCACCGGAGAGTTGCGAGGAAATTTGACGTAGAGCTCCTTCCTTCAAGTCCTGTGCTTCTTTGAGCTTATCCAAAAGCTGAAGCTTTGTTTGTGGAAAATCCTGGTTGTTATCGATGATACTCCTCCATAGCTGAATTATATTTGTTTTTACAATATCTAACTTGAGTAACTTCTCATGAAGGCTACAGTCGTCTGCAAACGTGAGATCTTTTAATCGCTGAATGTTGACTGCAATTTGCCCGACTTTAGCTTCGATTGCTTGAATTTCAATGTCCAACTCGGAAAGACTAAGTGGTTTTTCTGTCAACCCCATGGTTTTGGGCTTTGAATTTGTGGGTGAAATCGTGGGTGTATTGTGAATTATTTGATTAACATTATTTTTAAAGTTGCTTGTCTTACCGCTTCCTTTTTTCCCATCGTTATCGTCAGAGTTAGTCTTATGAAGACGGTTTGTGTTTGCAACAAATTTCACATATTCTGGTACCTTCTCACCTGCGTTAATTGCTTTGTTAACACCAAAATGAGCTACTTCCCTTTTCATCCTGCTTGCAATAAGGTGCTCGTCGTCCGAGGGTTCTTCTTCTGGCTGATCCTCATCAGTTGGTTTGGTAAATTCGTCGTAGGACGAATCTGAGTTTGGTAGAAACCGTGTTGGTTCTTCTCCAGCATTAGAGAATTGTTTCAAGAATTTATAATCGTCCTCGGAATCTGCTGGTTTGGGTGTGCTCTGTCCAAAATTTGCAAATTCTTCATGCTCCTCAGGCGTTTCTGAATGGAAAAAATCTTCAAAGCCTTCAGGTTGATCTGGCTGATCTGGAAGTGCTTGCTTTTCATCTCGGGGAGCTTCTTTAAGGTCCGTTAGAAGCTTTTCTATTTCTGAAATTGATTTCTCTAGTTCTTCGTATTGTTTTTGGGAAATGCTGCCTTCGTTACCATGAGTTTCACCTAGAAAACCTTGTTGATCGTGCTCTTTAGTGATGGAAGAGTCGACTTTGTGGCCGCGTTCTTTGTTAAAATGACTTTTGCCTTCGGCTTCATCAAATTTATCCCTTCTGAATGGATTGAATTCATTATCGTGCATGTGGCTATATATATCTTCATGTTCGTCGAAGGTATCTTCATCTCCCAACGGTGTTTCTGGGCCTTCTCCAAACTGTTCTTCTTCATTATCTGCCACTTCTCTTTTTCTTCTTTCAGATTTCTTAGTAGTAGGCATATCTGACTCTTCCTTTTGGCTGTCTTTATCGACGGATTTCTCATTTCTTTTTGGTCTGATTAAACTTTGCAGCAGATGTATCAGTTTCTCAAAATTCTGTGAATCTGCAGTAACGCTTCTTCTGTGGCGTCGTTTTGGCAAAAGCTTGGGTTTCCTCAATCCGCCAACACCTGTAATAACATTGGCACCTATTCGGATGGCACTCTTACTTAATCCCTTCAGCATTTCCAAAGCGTAGCGCTTAGAAACGTTAATAACCTTGGGAATGGCGCCAATAGGGGCACCGGGTGACCCAAGTCGATGCAACTGGCTCAAATACCTGATGGGGGCATTCATTAGCTGGATTATTGATGCAGGCCCGAAATTGGGAGGTTCCCGATAGGCATCCGAGGATCTTTCATGCGGACTACGTCTAGAAACTACCGAAGGTCTTCTACGGGTGTCTGCTCCTTCATAGAAGGGTAGCATGCTTTCGTCCTCAACTCTAATCGCCCGCCTCAATCTCCCAAGTCTGTTGAATTTCGACCAAGCCGTGGGCTTCAGTTCTTCATCTTCGTGCCACCATCGCTGAGGCTGAGCATATTCTTTCTCGTAATTCCGCATCTGCGCCTCTGGAGGATTCAAAGGATTGTGAACGGAAAACAACTCGTCCAAGAATTCGTTCGTTTTCTTTAGCGCAGATTGTAACATAGCGTTGCCGTTGCGTTTAGGAGTCAGTTTTGGCAATGTTGGAGTCTTCTTAATTAGAACAGGCTTGTGCAAGGGATTTGCCCATTTCCCCACGTGGAACTTCTTGGGGTGCGCTTTGGGAATAGAACTTGACATGAATGCAGGATTACTTTTGTGTAGCAAGTGCCCCAAATTTGGACGTCTGGGCTTCGGAGACGGATTCGTCTTACTGGCCAAGAGCTCGTAGTTGATGGAACGCTTCGAACGATCGCTTTCCGTGAAATCTACAGATGGAAAAAGGCCGGAATTTGAGCTGAAGCTGCTAATCGTATTGTGGAAGAAGGCTTGAGGACTGGCGTCCTTTCCCAATATAGTATAGCTGCTTTCTGATTCGATAAAGTTGAAACTTCGGGGTTGGTTGCTATTGGAATGTACGTTAGTATTGAGTTCGCTCCTGTTGAAAGATGTTGTTCGATCAGTTAGTGGGATTTCTTTTGGTTGACTGCTGGAATCGTCTTTGATTATTTCGGGACCATTTTGAAGTTCTAGAGTGCTCGTTAGCAAGGAACTTGAAAAAAGATCTTTGGGTTTCTGGGAATTAATATCTTTGAATCTTTTCGACTCTTTCTGAGCTTTCAATGTTTCTACTCTCTGTTTCTTCATTTTATATTGCATCATAGAAGTAGGTTCCTTTGTTTCTTCAAACCCTTGCAAAGCGATTCTTGGTTTTACCTCTAGGGTGTGCGGAAGCTGCGAGTTAGATGCAGCATTACGGTTCTTGAAATTGTTATCAGTAGTAGGGTTGCAATTTTTGGCTTTGACTTGTAGGGTGGGTTTTATTTCTTCCATGTTTTTAGGCCTTGGATTTTTGATTCTAACCAATTTTTCTTGAACTGGAAATGTTTCAAAGCCGTGCTCTATTTTCACTCCATAACTTGGTGTCTTTGTTTCTTCAAAACTAGGCTGCAAAGCGATAGGTTTTGCTTGCGGAAAGCTTGGAACGGAGCCGAAGTTATTTTTCAAATCAGTCTTCTGGATGGTTCTGACGTATTTGCCATTTTGAGGCATATGTTGGCAGTTTAAACAGATTGAAGAGACACTGGGATTTCTAAAGCCCTGAATAGTGTCTTCGAAAGTGTTCCTTGGGGTTCGTCCACCATTTCCAAGCCAACTGTCTAGGATCCTGCTTTGAAGCTCTGGAATCGTTTCGTAAGAGCTCGCTTGGAAGACGTTTGGCTTTTTTCCTCCAATATCTTCAAAACTGGAAATTTCATACCTGTGGACTATTTTGACGTTTTTTGGATTTAGTAAGACCTGGTGGTAGGGTTTAATCTTCAAAATTCTTGGTCCAGGTTCTTGGCAGGTGCACATGTCTGGCTTGGGAACTGCGGACATTTTCCTGTATATCCGCACAAAGGTAGGTTTTGATGACATAACGTTTTCGGAGGAGGAAGCTCCACGTTTCTCAAAATTTTGGCAGTTGCAAATTTGTCCACGTTTCATGCACGACTTACAAAAGTTTGAGTTCGAGGGATTTGTCTTACAATTACAACAATTGTTGCAGTTTTGGCAGTTGCAGATCTGTCCCATTTCCTTGCATGACTTACAAAAGTTTGCGTTTGAGGGGTTTGTCTTACAATTACAACAATTGTTGCAGTTTTGGCAGCTGCAGATCTGTCCCAGTTCCTTGCACGACTTACAAAAGTTTGAGGGGTTTGTCTTACAATTACAGCAATTATTGCAGTTGTTGCAATCGCTACAACGCCCTGGTGGGGAAGTCTTGGGAATTGTGTGTGCGTACCTTAGATACTGAGGGTAGCCATAGTAATTTCCATGGGTCCTCTGAGGGCGAATATACTCGATATGGGGTTGTGGGCAATCTGAAATATTAAACGGTTTCAAGCTGTTCGGCCCTGGAAAGAGCAACACTTACTTAAAGACAGACTCTGGCTGGGCCCCGCCAACAAGACCCTGTCCAAACTGGACGACAGCCCCTGCAGGGGAGCGATTTGCTTGCCCTGCACGGGGAATAGCACCCGAGGGTCGTAGCTGCGAGCGACTGGGCACGGGTTGTAGTTCGGCCTGATCACTTTACCTGGCTGAATCTGATATCCATAGCAGCCACCCCCCGATTGCACCTCCGGGGCCACCACTGGTATCTGGATGGAGTAGGGGACGCTCTGAAATTACACTTATGAGAAGTTGCAATGCGATTTTAAGGGGGATTTACCGAGGGGCACTCGCAGGGGTTCTTGTAGATTATTTTGACCCGATCGCCAGGGCGGGAGATGACGTGGAGATTTTTGTTGCACTGAAATATAGAAATTATAAAATAATTTCAACACTTGAAAGCTTAGAAGGCAAACGACGAAAAGAAGAACAATATGGGATTATACTTACCCCCAAACACCCGCAGTTTGAATAAACTCCAACTGCAAGGGTAAACACAACAACGAGGCTTAGTAACTGCATTTTACCCAGGCAGATTTGTTCAAATGCAGAAGTCAACCACTTAATGCTGAAAAGATTCGCCCGTGGTACATTTATACCAAAATTGCAGTCGACGTGCTCGTTGTTATAAACAAAAACATTTATATTTACAAATACAAATCGCTACGAATGGTGCGCTTATTTACTCCAGTTCGCACGGCCAGTCTCAGCGAAGGATATTTTCGGCTACGTTTCGAGTATGGGCATGAAAGAAACGTGATTTTTCCAAAATTAGTTGTTGGTGTTTACGTTTTAGTCGCCTTGGAGGAGAGTTTCCTACACAGTTATGAATTTCGATGAAATATCTTGAAGGATTGTTGGGAAATGAACGTGACTCGAGGCATTAACATTGTTGACATTAATGATAGCTGTAGCTTTGCTTGCGTTGGTAAATTTTACCAGAGCAATGTCCAACACGTTTGTGTAGTTGTTGAGTTTGAACTAATTTTTCGAATTTATAATCTATTGCAAAATTTAAAAAATCAAGAAATAAAAGATTTTTTACTGTTTCAGCAGTATCTTTTCGGGACATTTTCTTAACTTTATTTTAAAAAAATTTAAACGTTTTAATCTTGAAAATTCCTAGATTTTTCTTGTTTCAATTAGGATCGCGAATTTAATAATTACTGAGAGAAACTTACATTTCAACCGCAGCTAGTAAATTATCAGATCTTCAGACTCAAAAATCATGAAACAAAAGTCGAAAATGTATTTTAAAATAATCATTTCTTTAAAACTCAGATATTTGAAAACTAATTAAAACTTGTTGATCTGAAAGATCAACACACATTTCTATACGGGAAAATGTTTTATTAAAAAAATCAGTTTTCTGAAAGGGCAATTTGGAATTGGTAGACGCCAGAATTATGTAAAAACTTCAATGTTGTTAAAATGTGCAAGTTATTGATCAAGGAGTGGTTTCTCCAAAGGAACACTTAGTTTTTGGTCAAGAAAATTACACAAAATTCTTATATTTCTCCGAGTCTTTGATATTGAGGGTTTTTGGTTATGCTATTTCTGTATATAGCAATTATGAAAAAATCGCCTTCCTAGATTTCTTTAGATCATTACGTTTCAGTATCCCTAGATGACGAAGAACAGATTTTCTGTCTGTCCGTCCGCCTGTTGACGGTATAACTAAAAGACTATTTGTTGGAGGAAAGCGATATTTTTGCATCCGGATTGTATATTTTGGTCAAAATGTTGTCTATTTTTGCTTTAACTGTGGAATAGATATTAATAATTTGCATATAACTCAAACTTTAGCCTTGACGAAAATGAGACCTAACAGATACAGGGTAAATATCGCAAATGGGACAAAATTCTATAACATCTTTATAACACAGCGAGAGGTGCATACACTACGCGCATGGTCGTGGTACAGTGGTTGTCGCTTCAACTTAGAACAAAAATATTAATCTCATTTCGCCTGCGAGAGCGGAGTTCGAATCCCAGCGACTGCAGTCTTTTTGATTTGCAAATTGCCTTTACAGATTTTTTTGCTGCAGTCGTATTACTAATGCAAAATTTTCTTCAGTGTCCGCCAAAAAGTCGGCATAATATGGGAAATATGTTTTATTTTTGATTTTCAAAAAAACTTTTTACGGCAATAATTTGTGCTTGTCTAAAAACCTATTTAGCCATTATCATATACAGTGAAATCTTCTTTACCGGACACCTCTAATAAGCGGACACCTCTCTTACACGAACATTTTGTTGGGAACCAACTTGCTTGCATTAACTTTGCTAATAAAATTTTCTCTAATAAACGGACACTCTCTTAAACGGACACGGACATCATTTTTCGACAATTTTTAGACTGTGAATCTCTCTTGTACGGACACTTCAAAATGCAGGCCCAGTTAATGGCGTCAAAACAATCCATAAATCCAACATTTAATGATCATGTTGTTAAATTAACGAATTCTTTTGCAATACGGGCGGTATTAAGTCAAATCAAATCAGCATTATGACCGCAGGAAATTCGACACTTTCATTACCCTATGCACGATATTACAAAATAGTTCATGTCGCCCAATTTTAGAGGCCTGCAATTCAAAACTACTTTGCCTTTTGCCTGGACAGCCCATTATGATAAAAATAAAAATAGGAAAAAATTTTCCTGCTTGCTTTTATGGAAAGACAGAACAAGAAAACTAGGCCCAGGGCCGTCCCGCGACCGCGGAGCCTGCGGGTATCAAGTTACGCCACTGTAATCAATTCGAACCAGAGGACGATTTACCCGTATCAGTAATGGCTGAACTGTATAGGAATATCCCAGAAATCCAAGACGTCGACCCTGACGAATTTATAAACAC
>CALNHX010011080.1:0-34927 GCA_940337035.1 Agriotes lineatus
ACTTTCAACAACAATAAATTTAATTGTGTATATTGTTTCAAAGAGCAAAAGAATGATATGATTCAGGAGGCACGCAAGGGCCTCCATTATCAAAATTTAATTCGATTACGCCCTCGCCACGCAACAAGTATCAAAACGCGGCATTCATTACCAGATCGCCAAAATTCAAAGACGCAGTTTAAACATCTGCATAGCGGCAGCCGTCCCAAAAATTTACAAGGAGCTGCCGCATTACGGCCCAGAGCATAACCTTCATAAACCCATCAAAACAAGATGACAGCGCGACAAAGGAAGTGTTCCGGGCAGTAAACCGCTCAAAAACACAGGGAAGCTGGCGCATTAATTAAAAAGGGCCAACATTACGCGAATTGAGGTGTTGGTCTGTTTCTTTTCCTTTTTACTAATGTTATAAGGTCAGGGTGAACATAAACAATGCACGTATGAAATAATCCGCAGCCGCCCGCGGTGGAAAGCATAATTTTTTTTCCAAGTAGGCAAAGGGCCGAAATAACAGCACCATAAAACTATAAAGTTTGCGAAGATTGCAGCGACGAGAGGAACAGACAGTTTTAGGATTAAGCAGTTTAGAAAATAAAACTCAAAGAGCATCAATAAACACCGGCACCGGATAGTCTGAAATAAAATCCAGGCATTAAAAACTCGCGTTCAAATCGAGGAACAATGAAAACTCACGCCGCGAGGGCTGATTGAATTAAAGAAAACACCGACCACCGGAGCATGCGAAAAAATCGCCTAAACAGTGGAAGCACGGGGCAGCAAGGCCGCGTACCAGGGAGTCCGCGAATCACAAACCGCGCGGCTTCTATTGTAAAAATAATTTAAGTATTCCTAACTTTGTTAATATGCGGGCGAAACACGTCGAATAAGAACGCAAAATTCAAGTCTTTAGAAAGCGCAAACAATGCAGAGATTTTTGTTTCTTTCCTCTCGCTACGAAAGTGATAAGCCCGCAAACGCCGCGGCATCTAAAAAGATCGGCGTCACAACCGCGCGGCTTATAGTATAGAAATAATTTAATTAATCCTAACTTTGTTAATATGCGGGCGAAACATGTCGAATAAGAACTCAAAATTCAAGTTTTAAGAAGACAGAAGCAATGCCCATGTCAGCGATAAGATAGCGCTTCGCGCCGCGGAGATCAAAGCCGCGAATCCAATTCCTATCAAATTTGCAAACGTCCCCACTGCCGTTCAGCCAATCGGGAGCGAGGAATCGGCAAACAAAGCCGGCAAGACCTTTATAAACCCCGGGCTTCTTGAGAAGGGCACGGAGTTCCAGCCAGCAGTTCAGCCAGCATCCAGCAGCCACCGCCCTCGGTCCAGCCAGCCTGATTACTCCAGCTTCAACGACACTTAGTCTCCAGCGGTGCTCGCCGAGCTCCTGGGACTTAGAAAATTCCTTCAGCAACACTTAGTCTCCAGCGGGCTCGCCGAGCTCCTGGGACTTAGAAAAATTCCTTCAGCCGCACTTAGTCTCCAGCGGTGCTCGCCGAGCTCCTGGGACATAGAAAAAGTCGCGGACTCGAATTTAGTCGCCAGTGGTGCTCGCCGAGCTCCTGGCACTTAGCCGAATTTGCCCAAGCAAAGCCGGATCCAGCCGCCCGACACGCCGGCCGCCCCCCCCCCAAACCACTGCCGTCATGGCCTGCAGAGTCACCGCCTCCATGGAGTAAGGACGTTCATTCCTCCCCGTTCCACAGGACGCCGCCGCCAGCCGGCCTCTCCGAGGACGCCACCCCCCCCCCACGCACTAATCAGTCTCATATATTTTTACAGACTCCAGGAGACCTTCCAACGCTTGTTCGGCCCCTCACCTACCCCCAACCCCGAGTCGCCCTTGACCCTCAAGGCACGCCGTTGTCTACAGTTGCGGCCGCACTCAGGATCGCCCGCCGCCGCCGCCCACCGCGCGGACATCGCATCCCCGCAGTATTGCCCACGGACCCCGGAGCTCCGAAACACGCCCACGGGACAGGAAGCCCTGTACGACCAGACTCCGCCCGGACCGCGCCGCCCGCACCGCCGCCAGCGACAGGTCCTCCGCCGCCCCCGAAAGTTGGAAGTGGAGTTGGAGCTGCACCTAAGCGCCGAGGAGACACGGAAACTGCAGTCCTTGTGGGACGCATATTGCGCCCCCGCCGAGTCGAGTCGCCGCCCCCAGCTCCCCACAGTAGCCCTGCCGGCCCGAAGCAAGGTCCAGGGTACACCCCACTAGCACAGGAGGGATCCGCGGCAGACCAAGGAGCTACGCGACCGCCCCCGGCCGTCCCTCCGCTCCTCTCCAGCGCGCATACCGTCCAGCCACCGCCGACACCGCCGCCGCCCGTCACCATCGCCCAGGCGCCCCAATCCGCAGCCATCTGGCCCGACGAGCCGGCGAGGCCGCACACCTAGCCCTCCGAGCCGCCTCCAGCGCCAGAACCTCCGCCGTCCCCGGCACGCACGCCCCTCCCCACGAGAGGAAGAGCCCCGGGACGAAACACGGCGACTTACCCCACCAGAAGCTTCAAGGCGTCCTCAAATACATAGCCTATTATTTTTCTCTTTTGTATATATGTTCAAACAATTAAAAAAACCTGTGTAAATATCATTCTTTTTGTTTTCTCTCTCTTTCTCTTTCGCGCTTGCACTTAGGTCTGCTCCGCCTACCAGGGAGAACACCATTGGCCGACTGAGTTGCCAGGGCCAAATCAACAAGAGTCGCCATTAGTAGTAGTTAGCCCTCGCCCGCCCTCCAACGAGGCCGCGGGGCCGAGTCGTGTTAAGAATAAGAAGATATGTATCAGCATTAAACAGATTTGACCATGGTAGTGGCCATCGGTTAGTCAGGACGAAAATAGAGATAGACATCAAAATAGAAAGAATAAAAGATATTCAAAGTAAACTAAAACCATCGCGAGAAATATTCACGGTTAATAAATAACATTTGTAGGCAAATTAACAGAATGGAAATACAAAAGTCAGTAAAGAAACAAACAAGCTCATAGAAAAAAGAAAATAAATCAACAAGGATTCAGATGAATATCGATAAATTAGTAAAATAATCCAAAAAGAAGTTAGAAAAGATATATGTAACTACAACACAAGGGAAGCAACTAAAACAATCGAAAATCGGAAAATATTAGCCAACCTATTTACAGGAACAGTAAAAATAATGAAGGTAAAAGATCGTAAGGTAACATTATCTACAACAACGAGAGAGTAACTAACCGCAATTATGTATGTGTAAATGGACGACGAATTAAAACCGGACAAAATTAAAATTGTCAGAGGCGTAAAACAAAAAAAAATATTTTCAAAGAACTTGACTGGAAGGAAAAGGACTTAATATAGACGGAAAATATTTAAACCATTTACGATTTGTTGAAGACATAGTTATTTAATGTAAGTACTTACGCAGAACAGTTAAAACAAATCATGAAAAAACTAAATAGAGCTTCACAAAAAATAGATCTAAGAATAAATCTCGCCAAAACAAAAGTAATGTCCAACAGCCAATGCAGTTTAACATACAACACAATATAGAAAAAAAATAGATATATTTAGAACATTCTAAAACACTTGGAAAAGCAAATTAGGTTGCTGCACTTTCAAGAAGAATCAGGCTGCGTTGGGGATCCTTCGGACCACGTAGACATTTATAGCAATGTACAGATCCCGATTTGTTTAAACAGAAAGGTGTTTGCCTCATGCATAATCTCTGTACTTACATAAAAAACGGAATCTATGACATTCACCAAAAAATCATAAGAATATTAGAAACGACCCAAAGAACAATCGAGAGAGTTATTCTTAGAATAAAACTACAAGACAGTGTAAAAAATTACGATATTAGAAGAGGAATTAGAGTCAGCGACGTTACATGCAGGACAGCGGCATTAAAGTGGAATTGAGCAGGACACAGCGCGAAAAAACAACCTGAAAACTTCAGGGAGACCTATGTCCTGCAGTGAACGAAGAGCGACTGAAGAACAAGAAGAAGAAGATAAAGACGTACCTACGTATTTATGTACAAAATAAGAATAAATTATTTACTATTATTTTCAATAAACCTCGAGAGGAGTAACTTTTGTCTTTCGAAGCTGATATTTCATTTGTCTGGTTCTATTTAGCAGAGAAAATATTTTTTCTGTTTCAACAAATAATCCTATGGTATGTCACAAGAAAGATTAATACTTGCCAAACAAATCTGTTAATGATGTATTTTATCAAGGATGATATAATAATTAATATTATTAAGCTGTTACTTAACATTTTTTTTACAAACGAGAGTTATTGATGAGAACTGTCAGAGAGTAATTAATGTAAGATGTATCAATTATTCAGTAGTGATTAATGACATTCTACTTATTTATGTGAAATCCAGAAAAATGCACCTCAAACAAGTTTTCTTTGTTCAAAAACGTACTTAAATTGTACTAAAATATTTATCAAACATTACATTATGTAGTTGTTTTTTCTTTTTTTCAATTTTCAATTTCAATTTCAATTTATTTATAGAAATGAAAAACAATACAATACAAAATACAAAATGAAATACATCTAGAAATGCAAAATAAAGTACATCCAGTAGTTTATCGAATCTAATATAATATATAATATAGATAAAATAAAAAAAATATAGAATATATGGTTGTGGTCTTAGTCTAAGCAGAGCTTGTGTACTAAGGCCATCAATCAGAATTAGAAAAAAGAAAAAACAGGATAGAAGAAGAAGTGGAGAGTGGCACAGCGGACGAGAATTAAAATTATTTTTGCGATTTATTTGTCTAACAAATAATTTATGTAACAAATGATTAGAGGAATCTGTGTAATTATTTAATCAATTAAATCTAATAAAAAATTGAGGTTATTAATGAATAATTCAGTAGTAAGCTTTTTCCGAAAGAGGCGTACTGAGTTTATTTGTATTAAATTTCTTGGCAAAAGATTATAGAAACGCGGAGCCAGGTAAGTTGCACTTCTTGTTCCAATTGTTTTTTGAGCATTTTCAGTGGCTACGTGTTCTTTTGAAACATTTCTTGTGACATAACCATGGCAAACGAATTGTTTTGGTTGGACGTGATATCTGCAAGTAACAGAAATCATGTATAGCTGCCTTATAGAACATACACGCGCTTCTGTATACAATAATCTTGTTTCATAAAGCGATGGCTTGGCTAACATAATTTTTAAAAGAGTATTTTGTACAACAGCCAGTGATTTTAAAGTTGTCTTGTACACCCCTCCCCATCCAATAATTCCATATTGGAGAACGGACTGTACAAGGCCATAGTATATAGTTTTTAGTTCTTTTAAGTTTAAAAATTTACGAATTTGTCTAAAAAGGTAAAACAATTTTCTTAGTTTTGAGCAAGATTAGTTATGTAAATATCCCATTTTAAATAACTATCAATAATTACACCTAAGTACTTAGCATTCGAAATTAATTTAAGTTCAAATTTTGAATTAGCGATTTTTATTGTACTATACGGAGGTAGATTAGCTTTATATGATGTAAAAGGTACGCAAGTTGTTTTTTCGATATTTAAGGTAAGCAAATTCTTATCAAGCCAATTAATTACCTTTTCCATTTCCGTGCTTATAGTATGATAAAGATTGTTCCAACTATTAGATGTAAAGTATAGAACTGTATCATCAGCATATGCATTTATTTTATAATCTTTGCTCTTTGCTCCTTTTTGAAGGAGTACATTAAATATAAAATTATATAGCGCAGCTGGTCCTAAATTTTAAGTTTTTTAAAACTTAATTTACATTTTTAAAGTGAAGTTTTTAAGTGTTCAAATAGAATAAAAATGTTAAGTTTCGTTTTTTTGAAAGGCAAATCTAGATAAAGTTAGACCTCTTGTATAAGCTGTCGAAACGTTTGGAATATTTTAATAATAGCTATTTAAGTAGCAAGGAATGTAAGGACTTATTAACATTTGAGGTAGGCAAGTACAAGCCAAGACGAAGTCGCGGCTTGTTGCCTGCCGAAAATGTTAATAGGCGATACATTCCGAGTTATCTTATTATATTTATCCCGCTGCTTATCGAAATTTTCCTAGATTTTTGAAAAAATCGTTTGGTTTGTCACCTGTCACCAGGATTAGTTTTCGTGAGTCGTGTTACCTGTGAGTGTCACATTTCACATAACAACTTGCAATTTCTACTCAAAACGTCTAAATCTGCATCTTGCTTTGCTAATTTTATTATCCTAGGAACTTAATAATAATATTAAGTTCCGTTGTCAAGAAAAAGCAGCAAACAAATATAATCACCGACTTACACGTTTTGTTACTAAGGCTGTATCACTGACTTACATGATCAGCAGCGGGAAATAGCTATTTAAGTCACAAGGAATGTAAGCACCTATTAACATTTGAGGTAGGCAACTACAAGCCAAGACGAAGTCGCGGCTTGTTGCCTGCCGAAAATGTTAATAGGCGACACATTCCGAGTTATCTTATTATATTTTTCCCGCTGCTTCTCAAAATTTTCCTAGATTTTTGAAAAAATCATTTGGTTTGTCACCTGTCACCAGGATTAATTTTCGTGAGTCGTGTTACCTATGAGTGTCACATGTCACATAAACACTTGCAATTTAGAAACAAAACGTCTAAATCTGCATCTTGCTTTGCTAATGTTATTATCCTAGGAACTTAATAATAGTAAATTAAGTTCCGTTGTCAAGGGAAAACAGCAAACAAATATAATCACCGACTTACACGTTTTGTTACTAAGGCTGTATCACTGACTTACATGATCAGCAGCGGGAAATAGCTATTTAAGTCACAAGGAATGTAAGCACCTATTAACATTTGAGGTAGGCAACTACAAGCCAAGACGAAGTCGCGGCTTGTTGCCTGCCGAAAATGTTAATAGGCGACACATTCCGAGTTATCTTATTATATTTTTCCCGCTGCTTATCAAAATTTTCCTAGATTTTTGAAAAAATCATTTGGTTTGTCACCTGTCACCAGGATTAATTTTCGTGAGTCGTGTTACCTATGAGTGTCACATGTCACATAAACACTTGCAATTTAGAAACAAAACTTCTAAATCTGCATCTTGCTTTGCTAATGTTATTATCCTAGGAACTTAATAATAGTAAATTAAGTTCCGTTGTCAAGGGAAAACAGCAAACAAATATAATCACCGACTTACATGTTTTGTTACTAAGGCTGTATCACTGACTTAAATGATCAGCAGCGGGAAAACACTAATTATTGCCGCTATTTCTCTTTTTGATGTTATTCACCTGTATCAATGTTGTTAGCATTTCTCAGATTACTGTTTGTAGTTTATACTCTAACATTAATTGATGCAATCTTTGTCGGCACCTGTCTCGTCTAATCTCATTTAATATAACTTTTATTGGTTTATAAACATATAGTCGTAATTGTTATATTTTACAAAGTTTGTCAAATTAAGCACATTTCCATGTTTGTTCTTGGAAATAAGAAATACTGATTATTATTTTATTTACAAAAGAAGGTTTATATAAATATTATTTAATTCCCAATTATTATAGCATTTTCTGCTAACTCGAGGAATCCAGAGCAATTTATTATTAGACAATAAATATTTCCTAAGACAAGTACGCGATACTACTTTATCAGAGCTAATAACTAATGCTAAGCTTCTGATTTATAACAGCGTCAACATCACAGTCGCCGCATCCTGTACCAAAACAGAATAAACCAGCGGCAACATTTTTTATGCTCTCGCTTCTAGAGTTATGTTAAGATCTGTAGATCTTAGAACATAAGTAGAATACGTTTTCGGTAAGTAAACCGCTTCGTCCAAACATTCTGTTGCCATTAAAAAAGTTGTCTGGAATTTCATCGTTTACGCCCACATTTGAAAGATTGGAGCGATATTCAATAATTATTTGGTTTTTTGCTGGGGGACGCGGAATGATTTAAGAGAAACAATTATTCTTAATAGAGAAGCTTTGAAGTCGTGATTACCGCAGCGTGTGTTAATTTAGTAATCATATTTGGCTTGTAGCGTTCGCCGGTTAATTACTTACCTATTTTTCTGGCATTAACAATTTCTTATTGAATGGCGTATCTAAATTTGACAAATGTGCGTTATTAATTTGCGACAGCTCAGAGTCGTGGATATGCAATGAGCCGAGCAATAGGATAACCTAGAATATAGATCTTAAATAAGATTTCGTTCGTCAATATGCTAACACTATTTTCGAAGGTAACACTTTTACACACCTTAGGTTTTCACATATGAAATCTTTACCTCCAAATACTCAATTCTACAAAAAATATATATCTTTTTACATTCAGGACTACATTTTAGGGAAATTAATTATTGTTTTGTTGAAAATATATTACTATTAACTAAAACAAATTACAAGAAGGCACAAAAAGAAGCTATTACTCCAAACACATTGTTAAACACAAAATCTTTAAAAACCCACTTAAACTATAGAACGCTTAACTAAATTTGATGTTTTAATAGTTATCGCAAATAAAGAAATATAAGAAAGTTTGCTTCAAATTAATAATTGCTCCGTGATATTTTTGTGTTCAGTCTGAAGGCAGCCTGTCATTTTTAAATAATCAGTGGTTATTTAACTAATTACTAATATGTATGATGCAATTTTTCATGACAACTTTATTAAATATTTATCAATTTTTTATATCCCAACGTTACAATTTCTGAAGATATAATTATTAGTTTTATATATCTAGTCCTATCAATGGAACTATATAAAAGTTGATCTAGACATGAGATATTCTTTTATTTTTGTGAATACAAAAATGACAAAGGAAGTATATTGTCCTATAGTGAAACTAGTTTGCTTGTATGATAATAAACCAAAAGTACAAATAAACTCATAAAGAAAGATACATATGATTTGATGCCAATATTTCTTGCAAATTTGAATTCAATTACAGTCTAAATTATCTTTTCCAAATTTACTATTTTCGCTAACTTCTTATTATAGTCCCCTTGAAATACAGTGGCGTTTTTTTACTTCCCTCGCCTGAAAAACGAAGAAAGTATTGTAATCACGAAAAAATACCTTCCGTGATTTCTTCAGATCTTCACATTTCAGAGTTTCTAGATGACGAAAAACAAATGTTCTCAATCTGGTTTGTATCTATGTATGTATGTCTATCTGTTTGTCTTTATCTGTCTCTCTGCCTGCATGTCTGTCTGTCTGCCTGTCTGTCTGTTTATGTGTCTATTGGCGGCATAACTCAAAAACTATTTTCTGGAGAAAGACGATATTTTGAATGCAGATTATATATCTACCTGGTATCGGCCTGCCGTTCGTATTCAACTACCGGTGACGTTTTTTTTATTTGAAAATTTATTTAATTTATTAGAAACGTGAAGATATTTTTACTCCTAACTTAATTTGATTTTTAAAATTATTTATTGTCACAATGTCGACGAGGGAAGTTCTGGGTAAAGAATTTTACAGATTTTTGCTTTTGTATACTGATGTACTGTGTCCTAGTGTATGGTGACATATGTACGTATATAAAATTAAGAGTAACACTGCTGGTAGTAGGCAGTAGAATATAAAGCGCACTGAAGCAAGCATCAAAATCGAAACGTGCCAAAAAAACTATGTGAAATAATATTTAGAAGTAAGATATTTAACTATTTATGCCTAAGAATACGTTTCGTATATTCAAAGGTAAAAGTTATCAAAGTTACCTCAAGTAGAGTTGTTACTACGTTGTTTGTCTGACCGATTTTGTAGTATTCTGCATTACACTTGTTCGTTACAATCATTTCCATTTCCATTTATTACTTTATTCGTGTAAATTGGCATCTACAGACGTTTCAATTAAAGAAAATCTAATTATTTTTTATTGTTAGAACCTAACCAAAAATTGAGCACGTTAATTTATTTTGTTCTCATGATTTTAAGTAACTGTTAATGTGCAACGTAATTGATTTATGTTGTTGTTGCAAATAATTAAACTTAAAACACTGAGAGGCCTTTGTTTTAAAGTTGGCAACATTAACTTACCAAAGATTTAAATCTGCCACCGAAATACTTTTCACCTGAATGTACGCTCAAAACGACTGCACTTCTTGCCACGCCTCTTAAACTTTCATGGTTGGTTTTGTCAACTGTATCATCGTTGATTTTACTAGATAATCATACTCGTTAGGTAAAAATATAATGTACTAACATTTTAATTCGCACGTTAAGAAAAGTTAATAATAATCAATGAATGAATAATAGGTTCAAATGTGTTACGACTATGGGAAAACTAATAAAAATTACACTTTACGCACAATAGCGTACTCTGAGAAATATTTACAATACAGCAAATAAAAACCTTCACTTTTAAGTCCGCTTTGTGACCGCTGAACGCTGTAATAGGAGAAAGAACAAAACATAGGAATTATAATGTTGCAACACTTGACTGTGACTATCCACAGTACTCCTTAGCCAATAACGCTTAACGAACCAGCTGAGCTACTCTGGAGGAAAAGTGGGCTAACACTAAAATGGTCAAGGGCACCACCAACCTAGTTGTTCAACAACTCGCGAGTCTAAGTTGGAATATTTACCGGTGATATGGTAATCACAACTTACACTGATCACATGCAGACTCTTTGATAAGCTATAACCTGTTATAGTAAGAAGAAGAAAGATATAAGTGCGGCACAATTAACGTGATATTTATTTCCAATAAATGCAGACAAATAATTAAATTCGTAATTACGTATCAAATAAAATATGGAATTTATGATATCTAACCGCAAGTTATTGAGGCGAACTTAATACCAAACCCACTACGTGTACGCATAGCGTTTACAGCATTACGTTATGTACTTCAATTTAAAATGCACATATAAACGAAGCGCAAGGTACATAAGAAATACACATATAAATCATTAATAAATCAATACACTAATAAATGGTATATCCGGTATAAACAAAAAATGTAAATATCGGTGAGCTCATAAACAGTACAAAGAAGTCCTGAGACGCAATTGCGTACAACACGGAGTACATTCGGTAAAAACTTACATAATTCGACTGAGGGTGATAATAAGGAGTTAGGTACTGATCAAAAATCATCTAAAATAAGATGAAACATGAGTAAGGCTCAATTTCCAGCATGTGCTTCACGACAAACCTTACCAAACTATCTCTATTAAATCCATCATATCGTGTTTTTCCAGAACCGATTTAATTAAACAACGATAAATAACTACTCACCAGTGAGACGAAATAACCCCAGAAAACTTGACCGTAGAAGAAAGTTAGTTGGTACGCACAGCAGCAAACGAATCAGTTCACGAATTAGAGTAGACGATACGAAAAATTCAACAGAAAATGCATGAGAAGCCACAACAGTACGAGATAGCACACGCAAACGCGGCAAGAATGGGAATGACCTTGCAAATAAAGTCACACATGTAGGAGAAAAGACACTGTCCACTCCAATAAATGCCACACTTGACAAGTTTAACACATACACCAAAAACCACGAACGAAATATTAATATATACGTCACCTTCAAATCTTCAAAACAAACACTTTGTTTACCACACAGGTGAATATTAGGCAACCAGGGCTAATTAATCAAAATAACGCCTTCAGAGCCTATCAAAACCAGGAAACATCACATTACGCGTGATGAGAGAATACTTGTTTAAAAGTAGCTTTTAGGGAAAACTACAGGTAAGGTAAGAAATAAAACAGAAATATATGCTCACGTTAAAATTAATGTAACATGCTACAGTTTCTATGTATAACTTATGTCTTACATATAGCGACAATTCATTTTTTAGTTTAAAGGGACACCCATGCTTCTCTACCTCGGCAAATACATGCAAAACAGGCAACTATGAACCAATTGGGATTGTGTAATGCCAAACAAGTGTAATTTGAAATGAGTACTTACTAATAATATTGAGCTAAAGAAATAATAAAAAGTAACATTGCTTGTAGCAAGAAGTCTAGTGTCAGGGTGTTTAGGTTACCTTAGGGACTCTGCCTAACATAACGACTGTAAGAGAAGTGACAACCGGAACGGATAGCTTACTAACACTATCCGAATTCCGATCACGGCTAACGTCGCTTAGCTAGACCATTTGACCGGCGCTCATAGTATTCGCCCATAGAACCAGATAATATTTTATATAAATAAATACTGTACAATCTAGGCTTGATGTACGTGGCTTATGAAATTTAACAATTATATTAATATTCCACGTTAGTTAATAACCAAAAGAGAAAAGGTGTCGCCATCGTCATAACGCCTCTTGCAGGATCCAGTAATATTACAAGCTGATGTGTTATTATGCTACCGTTCAAAGAAAGCTATTATAATGTTTAACCAATAATTACTACAAAGGCTCCTTCACGAACAATCCAAAGCCCAGCCATTCGAATCGTTTACGAGCAATAAACAGGCGGCGCAGAGCAGAAGACCCAGAAGCGATTCATGAATGACTTAGGGAGATAAGCCGGGCAGCATGCAACGCAAATTTTATAAGATATTCAAAGACAAAGAGCGATTTGTGGCTGAGGCTTATAAATATATTTGCATGTCCAGTGGGCATTGTCTTAATCGTCGGCGGTACAAGCAGGTACAAGCTACTGGCGACCTACGCGGCCACCCCGATGTCGATGGTGATGAGAGCACTTGCGTGTTACCGGCCAATACATACGGACACGTCAGAACCTCCCAGTGTGAGAGGACTTCGATCCCATGAAAAATAAATATTGCCCATGTCGTTAGTTCATTAAGCCTACGGTTTTAAGGAAATTTGTAGTAAATTAGGCAGCACGTAAGCTACCCAAGAAAATGACGTAAAGGGACTTCTTATGATTTTAATTGAGCTATTACGTACGTTCTCCTCATTTCTGAATGCAGGCTCTGACGTTAAGAATAACGCTTACAGCAACAATGACGACCATAGCATCCGTAAATGAGAAAAACTAGTCAACCAAGCTATTTTGTTTTATTTCACAACACATTAACTGCAATCTTAGCTCAAGCTGGTTTTAAATTGAAGCTTTGACTTTGCATGGTGCTTTTACAGGAAAGACTGAAGCAATAAATACTTGAAAAAGTAAAAAAAGTTAATGGTTTACCATTTTGAAATGAAATTACTCTCTCAGCAATATTGCAGAGAAATTCTATACAGAATAAACGGATCTATTTTTTATTTTCAGAATGATTATATTTTTGGCGCCATATTTATTTTCTCCATTACTATAAGTTATTTCTGCACATTATAAATAAAGGGTTATTTAAAGAACGTTTGACTAGATACAGGAATGGATATTGTATGGAAACGGTGCAACTGAATTGCGCGCCAAACTCATTAGTCCCTTAATCCAACACTCGAATTGCGCTCAACATGTTTGCCTGCCTGGGTTGACCCTTACTATAACTCGAACTGCGCACAAGGGATTAAAATGGGGGGCAACCATAAAGTGATGTTTCTTGTCTTTACCTGTCGAGATTATATCACAAGTATTTACATACCGGATGATCGGTTTCACAACCGAGCGTAGCAAGTGTTTCATTTTTAGTAAATCAATGACGTGTAACGAATTGATGTCTAAATGACTTTCATCCCCCCCCTTCCCCTATAATTTAAAGTTCTGATCTGGACAACTTTTTTAAAATTAAATTAAATGTTTCTTTTTGATATACCATGCTTTTGCTATGTTCGGTTTTTAATCCGGTTCCCCGGTTATATAAATTGTTTTCGCTGTTGGTTATTCTAAAGCCAATTTCAAAGTAATTTTATCATTAGAAAGCGAAAATAAGTTAAACTTTACCGCAGTTCGTGGTAACCAAGCTTAAACAAACCTTTTAAAGGCTAAACTATCTGTCGCAATTGTATCTATTAATTCAGTTAAAAAGCGTCCACAAATGTTTAAAATCGACTTTGCTTCTTCCTATTATGTGCATTTGCCAAAAATGAAAAATGGTTACTTGAATGACTGTGCTCGATCTGACTACCTGCAGTACCGTGCGCAATTCAGTAGGAGATTAAACAACCCTTTTAATACTAAACTACCTATCGCTTGTTGGTGCGCAGTTCGAGTGCCGCCGTATGGAAATGTAGTTTCATCTAAATTATAACCACTACACAGTAAACTCCAAAATGTGTTAGCCTGTTAGAGGAATACTTTGTGGGTTCTTACTTTTTTAAAACAATTTGAAACAATTACCGCAAATAAATAAAAATATGAAAATATGCTTGCAACTGTTTTGATACTACACACTAAAGAAAAGGTACATCATTATTCCAGCAAGATGAAACTATGTGCCACATAAATCAAGCACCAGCATGCAGATTCTAAAATTTAACTGCCGCCCAAGATCTCTTGACGTAACAGCAGTGGGATGTATAGAACAAACCCCAAAAATGTGTATAAGTTGAAGATCAATATCAAACGTGAAATCAAAATCGTTCCGCAAGATGTACTAAGTGTTGAATTGGTTTGACAATTAGAACAAAAATGGTTATTTGATCAATAATATATTTCTCAAATCAAACTCCCGTTTCTGTATTTTAAAAAGCCATAAAGCTTATTTGTATTTTCATTGAATAAATTATTTCATCGGTTCACAACTGTACATTGCATTTTCCCGCTTACTGTAGATATTAAAAATTTACTGTAATAGAAAAATGGGCACAGGTACCTGAAACTTGAAGAACTTGAAAATCTATAGACGTCTTTTGTATAATTCTAGTATTACAGTGTTTTCCGATTGCTTTTCACCATCTATCAGTTGTGTTTCACTTTATCTCAAATGATTTTCCCTGTTGCTAACACTTGTCAATATTGACAAATGGGAATTACACGCTGCGCTTCGCCTTGCAAATGCAAACATAATTACTCGTCAAACAAGTGCCACTTTTAATCCTGATAAAACAATACACTATTATTGCATAGCATTCAATAACAACATGCTTTTGGCATATGGAAAGTGTCAAATAATAGCCTCCTTTAGAAAATGGCAATCGAAAAGAATTGACAGAATGGACGCAACTGAAAACAGTAATAAAAAACAGACCTTTGGATATCATAACAGCAATCAAAACGAAAAATATTGCAATATTTTTATGACGCAATCAAGTGAGAGATAAATAATAAGAAAAATGCATACCAGAAATGGTTACAAATAGAACCCCAGAAAATAAACAAAAATACAACAATATATGAGCAGAAGTAAAACGACTATGCAAAAAAACAAATCAAGAAACTTGGTGCAGATTCATATCGAAAACTCATAAACATGTGCACAGAAGATAAAAACTTTCTTACTAAATGATACAATATCTAAACAGAGGGCGCAGGAACCCGTGAGGGGACAAGGTGGAGGGGAGCGATTGCCCCGTCATATAATATATCGAGGGGGGGGGGGAAATAGTGTATTTTGCAAATACTGTAATTAATTTGCCCCACTCCCCCGCTCTAAAAAATTTAAAAAAAATTGTGCAGAGTTTTCACATTAATCTATATGTTCGCGTTGCTCTTTGAATGTACGTAAGTCTTCGATTTGTATAGTTTCGAGAATTATTTATTGCATTCGTTCAAGGCGCACTTCGGAACATAAATTGTTTAGTAATAGGACTAGATTATTTTACTGAAGGGGTTTACATTTGGTGAAAGGATGAAAAGCTGTAAGATAAGATGTGAAAGGCATAACTACTCCTTAAGACATTTTTAGCATTTGCCTGCTAACAAATGAATACTTCCGAGTTCAAAAGTTCAGAGCTTTATATACAATTAAATTGTGTCGTGTTTTGCTATACAAACTATTAACCTACTATTTGCTTAAGTGCAAAACACAACGCTTGCAAAAACTCCTTGCTTGTAAACAATGTGTATTGAAACTTGATCTAATGATACCATATTAATGCTGAGAGTGGCACACGTCTAGCTAGTCCAGTCGTTGAAGGTAAAAATATGCTATTACCTCAGAATTCTTTGAACCTTGACCGATTGACTTGAAATTTGGTGAGTGGTTAGTGGATGGCTCAAGGACCAAAAGTGACATAGCGCCGCTGTGCGCTTTTACCCTGAGAGTGGATGCCACCCCTTTTCGAGGGTGGAAATGTGTTCACTCAAAATAACCCCGAAAATGGATAGAGGGACTAATTTTAAGTAAAAAATGTTCTATATAGTTTTTTAGATAGATCGATATTTTTCGAGCTATTCGCGATTAAAAACTTAGATTTTTCGTGATAAAAATGCATGTTTTTGGACGGTTTTTCGGGTTCTATCAAATAAGTTGCAATAACCAAAATTGAAGCTTAGAAAACAGGAAAGAGATTGGTTGTTTTATGAATGCTCTAGGTCCAAAATAAAAGAAGTTATGGCTCGTTGAAGAAGATTTTTTTTGCAACAACTTAGTGCGAAGTAATCAACGTTAATTAACGAAAAGCCGATGCATTTTTCGGGAAAAACGTATAGAACATTTTTTGTAGTGATTGAAAAGACCTTTAAAATGAGCACTGTTAAAAGTCGATTGCATCATAATTAAGCGAGTTACGATACAAAAACGGGGGGCCACTCGAATTTTTGAAAAAAAATGAGCGCTAAAACCCCAGCCATTCCACCAGAATTGATATTGACCATTATCCCTTTACAAATTACTTTATTTTAATATTACTCATGTAATTCAAAAGCTTTTCGACGTACTCAGACTTTGCATATTCAAAAAGTAAAGGGTTGAAGGGCTCGGGAGGGGTGGTCCGCGCACTATAAAGCAAACTTCTAACATTTATAACTCCGTTATTTTTTGTCCTACAGAAATAAAACAAAAACTAAAATGTTCGTTAAGAAAAAATCCATATTTTTGTACTATATTATCTTTTACGTTTTTTTCTTTAGATTTAGTTATTTTCAAAATAAGGTATTTTTTAAGAAATTTGAAAAATACGTTTTCCACTTTCATCATATTTTTTTTGAAAAATATGCATTCTAACCCGCCCAAACTTTTGAATTACATAAGTAATACTAAAATAAAGTAATTTGTAAAAGGATAATGGTCAATATCAGTTCTGGTGGAATGGCTGGGGTTTTAGAGCTCATTTTTTTTTCAAAAATTCAAGTGGCCCACAGTTTTTGCATCGTAACTCGCTTAGTTATGATGCAATCAACTTTTAGCAGTGCTAATTTTAAAGGTCTTTTCAATCACTACAAAAAATGTTCTATAAGTTTTTCCCGAAAAATGCATCGGTTTTTCGTTAATTAGCGTTGATTACTTCGAAGCAAGTTGTTGCAAAAAAAATCTTCTTCAACGAGCCATAACTTCTTTTATTTTGGAGCTAGAGCATTCATAAAAAAAAATCTCTTTGCTATTTTCTAAGCTTAATTTTTTGTTATTGCAACTTATTTGATAGAACGCGAAGTTTTCGACTTATTCGCGAAAAACCGTCCAAAAACATGCATGTTC
The DNA here is from genome assembly GCA_940337035.1 of Agriotes lineatus. Lineage (NCBI taxonomy): Eukaryota > Metazoa > Arthropoda > Insecta > Coleoptera > Elateridae > Agriotes > Agriotes lineatus. The sequence goes on from CALNHX010011080.1 coordinate 17,435, forward strand.
ATCACGAAAAATCTAAGTTTTCAATCGCGAATAGATCGAAAAATATCAATCTATCGAAAAAACTATATAGAATATTTTTTACTTAGAATTTGACCCTCTATCCATTTCCGGGGTTATTTTGAGTGAACACATTTCCACCCCCGAGAAGGGATGGCATCCACTCTCAGGGTAAAAGCGCACATCGGCGCTATGTCACTTTTGCTCCTTGAGCCATCCTCTAACCACACCAAATTTCACGTCAATCGGTCAAGGTTCAAAGAATTCGGAGCGGAAAACCTTCAACGACTGGACTAAGCGTAATTGTTACACATCGTGAACTAGTTTTGCAGTCTAATTTGTATCTGCACAATTTCACCCAATTCTCTATTTCATGAACAAACAGAAGTTTGAACACTATACGATATGCTAAAATTCGTTGTTCTATTGAAGGTGGTACAAAAATAAAAGACGAACAATTTGTTAAATACACTTTAGGTCGACAGCGGAGTATTCGATATAGTACATTTTTCTTTCATATGGAAATGCAAATGCCGAAATTCTATGGAAACCATTGACAACAAGCATTGTCACTAGACTGCATTGTGTTGGTATATAAACTTCCAGTTATTATTTTTTTACAGCGAGCTTAGCTTCTATGTCGGCAGGTTGACATTTCATTATTTTAAATTGTAACTTGAGCTATTATTAACTTGAAATGTGATTTTATAATTTAGTTTTAACTAGTTAAGTAGGTATTACACAGTTTCAGTTTGTAATAGCCAGAACTGCAATTTCAAATAATTACGGTGTCAACCAGTCAATATGAAACCTAATCGCATTACAAAAACAATAACCAGAAGTTTCTAACAATGCTTGTTGTCCTTGGTTTCCTGCATTTTCATAAGAAACAATAAAGTGTGGTCACCACACGAATTTCGTTTACTGCTTGTCAAAATTAAAATTTGCGATTTTTTATTAACTGTACTAACAAAAAGCGTTTTGACAAAAGTTATAGATAATTATGTAATATATATAAATTTTGAGACCGATCAATTAAATCATCTGGGCTGTAGAGAGATCACAGACAGACTAACAGACAGACATCACTTCGAAAAACACTTTTTCTGAGCGAAAAGACACGAAAACTGATATTTCCGCAAAAATATCCAGTTCGAAAAAAGCCGTGATTACTATATTTTACTAATTAAGAAAAAGGGAAATTGATTTTATATTTTTATGGCCATTCAATACGTGATTTAAAAGAATTTTAGCTTAATTGTAACTATTATAGTTATTTATGTATCAAGTACCTAATGTATGACATTATTGGACCAATCTGTTTTATGGCAGAGCGAGCGTAGCGTAGCCATAAAGAGAACGAGTCAACAACTATTGGACATTAACAGGCGGCCGTTTTACTTTACTCTATGGGCTAAAGTGTCACTTTATAATACTATAATAGTGTTTAGGGAACAGTCGAACATACAACTTATTTATGTTAAAACACTCAACCCCTCCCCCCCCCCCCCCATAACTACAGTAGTTCCTGCGCCGCTGAGTAGAAGTTAAAAGTGTAGAAATACAAAATCAATTGGATAAGATGGCTAAATACTAAGCTGATCAAGTATGCACACGCTGAAATTAAATACAGGTTTCCGAAAGTGATAAATAAATGGTGAACCACGAAGACAATACCTAATAGCTAGAAGATAGGCACTACAGCTCCAATATTTAAAAAAGAATGGGCAGAGTGCAAAAACTATAGAGATATTTCTTTATTCTGCACTGCCTATACAATATATTCTGAAATAACGATCGGATTAAGTACAATCATAGAACACATACCACTACACGAGCAAACAATAATTTTCCAATCAAACAAATTTTGAAAAATCATAGAGAGTACAGCAAAGAAACGCATATATACCAATACATCTTATAAAGGCGATACAAAGTATGTACAGGACATCACAAATTCCTATTGCCGGAAATGAAACTAAAACAGCTATAATAAATTTAGGACTAATACAAAAGTGCAGCTTGTCTCTATTACTTTGTAATATTTTTATTAAACATGTTACTGCAATGGATGTATAACATCCTTTATCTAATAGACTTGTCTGTCCGTCCGTCCGTCCGGGACGCTGTTTCAGCAGCCAAACCGTAAGAGATAGAGAAAAAAGTTATTAAAGTTATATGTTTGGAATGGTCATGTCAGGTCAGGAACCGAATTTCAGTCACGTGACACTTCCGGTTTTCGAGAAATTACAAAAAAGACCGTTTTTCAAATAGAACGCGTATTAAATAAAAATGTTTCAGTAGCCAAACGGAGCTGCGACCCTCTGCGCCTTAAAACGTCGATCGGTTAGGCAACCACTTTGACACCTTCCAGGTCTGGGTACAGTTTTTATTTAATACGCGTTCTATTTGAAAAACGGTCTTTTTTGTTTTTTTAAATGAGACATTTGTCTCGCTGGATTGCTAGTTCATTATATTAGATCAAAAATTGTAATTAACAACCAAACAATACAGCAATTCACAGACTTTAATTTTCTTGGATCCATACAGAGCCATCAAAGATAAACTTGAACGCGGGCGCTATTCAAAACAGTAAAACTTGCCTCATCTGTAGCATGCTTTTGGTTGACATAGATCTGTCAATGTTTTTAAATGAAAAGTTTAAAATTCATTTTTGACATCTTGTTTAACTTATTCACGTGTTATTTTAATGTTATTTTTCAATTTAATCTATAGTACGATCAAAAATTAATCTAATCTAGTATGGCTGTGGAAGTGCAAACCAACGCCTTTAAAATTGGCTTACATACTTATATTTAATTCAAACTGTCAAATTTTATTATTAAATATTCTTTTTATCCACCTTACTACAATATTATATTCAAATAAACAAGTTTTCACGTAATAGTAATGTAATTGTCCAACAAATAAGCCTGCCGGTCGAATAGACACTTCATCTTAAATCTAACCTAAAAGTAAAATATATTTGACCCAGTTTTAAAGGCAGCAATTTGTTCTTTCATAGCCATACTAGATGAGATTAATTTTTGATCATACTTTATGAATTTGGTTTAAATTACATATTTTTGCATACTCGTATAGCTGATTAGTATACCTTAAAGTCACATGAATTAATAATACAGTTAATTGTAGTTCAAATGGAGCTTTAGAAAGTGCAGTGTAGATAGTGGTCATATTTTTCATGGGCTCTCGCGATCAATTTTATTTTTGATCGCCCTGTATCATACCATAAAGAACATGATATACTGTCATGGTTTACTACCCACAGCAATTCTGATTGCCTAAGTAACTAAATAAGCACAGAATTGAATATTTTATTTATTGGAAGATAATCAGTATTTTACATTAATAAATGCACTTGATGTGAGCAGCAGTAACTAACAATTTGAGGGATAAAAGTTAACATGAGATAAGGCAGGTTTCAGAAGGGTTACGTTCAGAGTTTCAGATATGATGAATGTTCGGAAGAACCAATGCAGTTTAATTTGTAACTGACACATTTGAGCTTAGCGACGGCAAACATATTGTGAATAAAATGATACAGAAAGATTGTTAAGTATGGAAATTGTATGAGCGTCATGTATTAAAAGTTTATAAGTCAACAAACGGCAAGTTAACTGAAAGGTAAACGAAAAACAGTGCTAGCAAAGCAATAATTGCAATAGAGCAATGAAAAAATGTAAGGCAACCGATCGAAAGACAGTTAGTGAGATGCTAAAAGAACTCAAGTGTATCAGTGCATTATAAACCAAAGTGAAAATTAAATGCAGAACAAAGTGTGGTAACATTTATTCCAAGAAACGGACAATTTAGTGGAATTGCAAAGACATGACATCAAAGCTGTAGTCTACAAGTTCAAACATGTAATCAAACCTAGTTTCTTTTAAACAATTGTAAATCTGGTTGCTTAGTTACGAGACAGTCAGTTGCTATAAGAAATCAAACAAGCTTAAATTTTTCATATTGGGGGCAAATTGAGCTCCACATTTACTGTATTAAATGCTGAAGCCAGTTTTGTGTTAAAGTTATTCACCAAGTTGCCGCCCATCTGTGGGTGTAATCTTTCCAAGTGTAGGAGCTTCCAAGATAGTACAATCAAGCCAACAAATTTCCACCTGGTGCATCATTGAGTGCGAGCCTACGTCGGTGAAGATTTTGGGGTAGTTGCAGACATCGGAAGGCAGATCTTTTTGTGCTACATGGAGAGGAGGCCTACAGCTACCCCTGGGTAGAATTAGAACCAGCACGCCATTTCCAAGCGAGTATTTGCCGTGGCGTCCTTCCAGTGTGCCAACTAACAGCGGAGCACCTCTTCAAAAGCGGTAAGATTTCATAAAAACTAGGAACAGCAGCCTCGTAGAAACTGGGGTTCGTCAAGAATAGACCTTTGCCGAGAAGTTCAACGTATTTCCAGAGTCCCAGATCCATCGAGCTTAGAATAATTTAGCTGGCGTCCCTAAAAAGTGCGAATTGAGGCGACAGTTACAGGTTTTGCCGGAAATTGAACAAAATCGAATAACGCTTGGGTTTACTTCACAGTACAAACAAAACGAGGTTATCCGTGTTTAAAATTCAATTTTACGCTATTTTTGCACTAACGGATCATCTTGTTTACTGCACTAAAATTTAGAGGTTATTTAACTGTCAGTTGGGAACAGTACATTTGCCCTAATATGAGAAAGTAATTGTCATACAACGATTTATTCGTCATACAAAGTTTTTCTACTTATTTTATGAACCGACCCCCTGAGTTAAGAGTTGTTTCATATTTACCAGAGTTAAGCTCTAACTTATTGCAAATAAATAAAATAAGGAAAGAGCAATACACCATTTATTTTTGATAATTATTAATACATTTTTTACATTTGCCCTGAGTTTCACAGGCAATTCGCAATTGAAACTTTCATTCAATAAAGTGTAGTATCCCTTGCCCTAATTATAAATTTTATATTTTATTTAAAACCCCATTTGAAGCAAAGGTAATAATACAATACATAACAAAATGGCATCATTTAACTATATCAATGGCACAAGATATAGAGCATTAAAAAATAAAGTGAGAAAAGATCCTATAACATCCAATCGTTGCTCTCTTTCTTTGTTTGTATGTTTGCATCTTTGTTCGCGATCTACTCCGAAGATACTGGACCGATTAAGTTTTATGATGGCTTAAAAGGTGGCTAATTTTTAGACTTAGATCGTAGGCCGGTTTTTATTTACAAAAAAATACGAAAAAGTTTTAATTTATTTAATTCCTCTATGCAGCGTAGCGGATCTTCTGTCGCCGTGGGCTACGGTGCGACAGCTGCTGTCGCCGTGTGATTTTGTATGTTCATATATCATTATAGTGGCGCATTATTTAAACAAGCCAGGTTGGTCCAGAGGTAGAATGCTCGCCTGCCACGCGGGTGGCCCGGGTTCGATTCCCTGCTGATGCATTTTTGTGTTTTAATTTATATTAATGAATCTCTTTTAAATTAGCGAACCGAAGCGTAGTTCGGGTGAATCACTAGTACATTAATAACATTTTACAGAACTACGGCAACACGTGGCATATATGGCAGCAATAATTGGACAATCAAGAAAGCAGATGAACAAACGTATACAAGCACCTGAAATGCGATTTCTGCGAAGAGCATCAGGCTACACGCGAATGGACAAAAAAGAAACGTCGACATAAGAACAGAACCAGGAGTGCGAGGTTTAAATGAAGTGAAAAGTGAATATGGAGATAAGCTACCGAGAACATGTTAAAAATTTCCGCACAACGAATACCCAAAACGATGTGGCAATACAGAGCTAACGCAAGACGAAAATTCCAACCATAAAGGAAGCAACAGGCAATAAAACCTAATACCTGACGAAAGAAGAAGATGTATTATGTAAACATAAAATACTTGACGCGTATAAATAATTCTATTACGGCCGGTCTTATAAAGGCCACTAATCTAACGTTAACTTTAATTCGCTGTTAAAATAAACAAACGCGTATTAAAACGTTAGTGCTTATGACATTTTATTCATTAGTAAACAAATTTTCATGTGCTTTTGTTTATTTTAACAGCGAATTAAGGTTAACGTCAGATTAGTGGCCTTTATAAGACTGGCTGTTAAGAAAGTATTTTTAGAGATTAGCGTTAGAACACGACTTTCATTGCCCCACCACATTAAAAGTTTTCAAGAAAACATTGTACAGGTGATTGTCGGAACCATTCTTTGATACCATGGTGCACTTCAGCGTCTAACTTAAAATAACATCATTTAGCCCTTTTTCAGACAATGAACGTGATAGGCTTAAGATATAAGAAGATGCTGCAGTGTTGCCCAACAAAATTTTGCAATTTCTCCCACATGAATACGCTAATATTCCCACAAAATTTCTCCCACATGCTTAACAATGTTTGCAGTTTTCACAAGATAAAGAGAGCTTTTTTATTCTATTTTTATAACAAATCTATGGTACAGAACTTTTAATAAAATTATTTTAGTGTGATGCAGTGGCACTGGACTACTAGACGAACCGTGATGTATAAAACCATGACACAACAATAAACAACATAAATAAATTTATTTGATTTTCACATCTTTGCCGATCATAATTCATAAAGTACTAGATATAAACGTTTATTCGTTTGTTTATTACTGACAAGGTCTAAGAAGCTTGTAAATATGAAACGAAACACTAGATGGCTGGTGAACAACTTTACTTTCTAGGTTTGTGAACGGACAGTAAAGGTTCACATAATACAGACATAAGCAGCAGAGTTAGTGCAATGAAGAAATCATACTACTCCATAAGCAGACGGTTCAGCAACAAGAAAGATCTTGAATGCAACAAAGTTGAGGGCTCGCTGTGGTGGGTAGGTGGCGACACTGATATATGGAAGTGATGCATGCGTCCTTACAAATTGATTAAAAACAGATTACAATCTTCAGAAATTAAATTTCTACACAGAATTGAAGGGCTCCCCAAGAGGAATAGAAAATATAGAACGATAGTGTGGACATTGGAAATCAAGAGAAAAAGGTTTGGAAAGCAGAGCCAAGAGGAAGGCAACTAAACGAGCCCAAGAAAAGGGCAACATAATGCATCGGGTGAACGAGTTTCACAGAACAACAGGACAAGTTCATCAAAGCAGAAGTGACAAAATAAATCAGTAAAGGATCCACATACTAAATAGATGGTTATTTATGAGCAGTTCTGACGCTTTTTTCAAATTTCATCAAAATTACAATATTTTCAAATGTCAATTTTCTTAATATATTGAATTCTTAGAATTTTGAAACTTTTAGATAAAAAATAATGATGAATGGTTTTTATCCCTTTGTGTTTAATGCTCATATAAAAGCCATATAAAGAACCAAAGAACTTGTCGTCAATGACACTGTAAAAAATTGCAAATATATCGATGGAAACCAAAACGAAAGTGTGCCTTTTATGTTTCTCGGTTAATAAAAATACCTGAAATATTTGTTTCGATGTCTGAGTAACAACGACAAATATATCTCCAAGCAGTCCCAACCTTCCGAAAACTTTATTGCATTCCTTTAGCAGCGTTGAAAACTATTATATTGAAGAGGCTGGTATACATCAAATCGTCTTTATGCAATAAATCTCCTTAATGGACAATTATTAATAATTATTCTTTTCCTATTCAGGCAAGAGTAAAATATGAAACGCGGCCTATTAAAATTAGCATTTCCGAATCGCGTAGCTTATCTAATCTGATTAAATTTTTACGAGATAACCATTTAAAGGCATTGTTGCAAAATGCTGCAAAAAATTTAATTAATGTAACCTTAGGACCGCTTAAAATTCCTGCACGTTCATGCAGTCACCCACATATTCCATTCCACTTTAAAACGAATCCAGCGGGCGTTTGTAACTAATACAATTAAGGAGGTAACTTATAACGTTGTGCTTAGCAGACAAACGACATGACTATATTTTCCGAAATCAGATTACCTGCCTAATTGCGGCGACCATCTGGATTACCCACGCTCAATTTTCGTTCGCTAATAAATATTTGAATTTAGGAGTTATTTGTACAAATCTTTATGTTAATCTCTATTGATCAGGACTCGAGTAGTCACATTTTCTAGAGACAAATTGCGTGCATCACGTCGTGATATTTTACAATAAATTGGTCTCGACAGTGTGGGAAAATGTACTTTGCATGAAATTTATTTCCGCTAGTGTTTTACTTTAAATATTATTTAAATTTCTTAAGTACAGTTTGAGAGGCAATGTAACTAATATATGAATATATTTTATCTAAGCAATGTATAATTGTACAACACCAACTATGACTGGCTATTGCCAAACTCTAAATTTATTAAAATTTATTTTCAGAAATTCATACATACAACCAAAACATTTATTTCAAAAGAGTTTTACTAAAACAACTAATATACACATTTAAGTGGTTTCATAAATACACCTAAATTATTTTGAAAACACATAAAACCTATTATTTTTGGCTTTTTTCAAGGCGTCGTCGGAAATAACATTACTTTTGAGTATTAAAATGCTAGAGAACAACGTAATAATACATGTATACAGTTTAATCCATTTACATTTACTAATGTTTAAAATGTCTAAAACTTCAGACGGAGAATGTACGTGCAGGGTTAAAAAATTTGAATGTCGTACAGTACTGGGCATCATATGTAGAACCAGAACACATCAATTTAAAACTGCGTTTTACTAATTTTTTGTTTTTCTTCTATATTTATTACCACATTCATTTGTACTAGTGGCGTAAATCAGGAGGTACCAGGTGGGCCGAGCGTCCCCAAAACTTTTAAAATAGGAAATAATATGTTCACTATAATATGTAATTCGTATCGGGCTCATTATTTTTTCCAAATTGCTGAGAATTTGTGTTTCGATTCGTTTATATCGGGTGAGGCAACACAATATTTACAATATTTTTGATGCCATCATACGCCATGGCAAAAGTAGTTTGTTACTAAACTTGAATTGAACGTACTGCTCTATAGATCTGTCAATTATTTTTCACGGCACACTAATTTTTCAGAGCAGAATCTTGGATACACTAAATGAGACGAGTACTTTTTTCATCAAGACTGATTCAATTTTTATTTTCTTTATGAATGGAATACAAAATCGTGTCACTGATTGTAATTTTTGTCAATTTTTTGTAGGTATTAATAAAAAAATCATAATTCACTGTCATGACGGTTTTATGATAGAACTGCCAAAAAATTTTAATTGGTTGTTATTTCTTTTTTCCAAGCAGTCAACGCCTACTTGGTTCATTTCTGCAGAAATAATGAGAATAGAATTTCAGCCTTTACATTAAGTTTCTTTGCATTTTACTGAGAAAATTTCCCATACTGTTTCTTTTTCTAAATTTGTGAATTCGTAAATTTTGTGGGTAATCATAACTGTTAAAAAGAGCAATTGACTGTGCAGAACTGTAGGGCAGTTGGTCCCATTAAGTTTGGTAATAAACTTTTTTTTGTTATAGCGTGTGGCATCACAAATATTTCCAAATCCCATTTTACCTTCTCCTGTATTTAAAAAATAAAAATCGTTGATAATCTTACTCTGGTTTTGTATGTTTTCTTTTTTCGATTGAAAAAAAATTGTTAAGTAAACCTACTTTTCAAGTAAATATTTTTCAGATCGAAATATAACATTTCATTTTGTATTGCGGCTTTTCCCGTGTCGTATACTATACTTTACTGTAAATTTAAATTGCCCTTTGTATGCTAGTTAACTCAGTCGTAGAAGCACAAGACCCGCTCTTACCTCAGTACAGCTAAGGGATGTCAATCTTGCTCTTGCCGGTCTGGTCGTGATCACTATAATGCTGTAATTGTGCATGAAAACCCTGCAAGAAATAAAAATCAAACAGTTTACATGAAAAGATATATACTCTGTAAAAGAACATACATGGAACTACATAAAAAGAATACACAACAGTCCACGAGCTTAATTCTGAACCTACAAGCAACGTTTAATTTCCGCACTCGAATTCACTGAATACGACCCTGATCCCAGTAGCTTGAAACTAGATGAAGCGATGTGTCGCTTTGTTTTGGCTCGCTGAATCAGCAAGTACGTGACTAGTTGCAACTATTACACAATACGTGGCAATAACAGTTAATTCCTTATTACAGCTTTGAGTTTTCCCAATCTTCCTGGCCCGTACATTCACTCGCAAAATGCAATTATATTAACTAAACTTCCCTTTATTTCGTAGAAAGATGGCCAAGATACCAGCTCCGTGTGTTGGCAAAGTCGACTGGCTTCCTTGAAGATCGAATGGCATACGGAATAGCAGCTTCTGGCTATGAAGTGCTGTGTATCTCGGAGATGCCTCCCCAAGCTGGCACTTATAATACTATAATCTATTATTAATTACTACAATGCAAGGAATACAGTTTACTTTTATTCCGAGCGGAATAATGGTTAAATACCAAGGTAATTATTAAATGTTAAGGTGACACGAACTCGGCCATTACAATTTAGACCATGTGATCTTGAAAAAATTAACAATTTTACATGCGGCGCGTTTATAGGATTTACGATCAGTCACAAATCCCGACCCCCACCCATCCCATGAAATAAATTGCGATATACGCCACTGATTTACACTAAAATTTATATTGTAGATTTCTATAAATTTTGTAAATCGTCCTTTGGCTCTACTAACATTGCCGTGTCGTTTGCGAACAACAATTCAAACATTTCTATACTTCCATTTTCCAACATACAGCTTTACTCTTACTTTATTTTGCTTTGTCTATTATATATGTGAAAAGTAAAGGGATAAGCCCTAAGGTATTCTTGTAGCTCTATATTTGTTCTGATATGCAGAGTACCCTTGTTTTGATGTTACCAAATTGGAGCTGCTCCAATATCTAGTTCAATAGTAAATATTTCTATTTCTTTGATCTGATTCCAAACTTGCTCTTTATTTATTTTACCAAACGATTTCTCCAAGTCCACAACTAACACAAATATTTGCTCTCTTTATAGCTTTTCGACTGAGTTGTAGCATAAATATGTGCTATTGTAAACTCATCCTTTTGCAGAAAACACATTGTGGGTCTTCAGTTTTGGTTTCTAGAGTATTCTTGAATCTTCGTTTCAAAATTTTCATCAAAACTTTTGCTAGAACTCTGTTTGGTATATTTGTCTGGAAAATTATAAATCGAACGGAATGGTGTAATAATAAATTCTAACAGTTAAGAAGGTTTAGTTAACATTTGTTTTAATTTAAACAAACAAGATAGTCATAAACAAATAGTGCAGAATCAACCTGTAGTAGTTTATTTAAAATGATATTTATACCAAACAAGAAAATAAAAACAATATACACAAAAAATGATCAAACATTAATTTCTGATGTACTTGCTTTATCAGAAGATCGCATTTTGAACTTTTCCTCGCTGAACAAACGATTGCTGAGCTTCTTATTCTCAGCTCTTACAAGTTCTACAGTTCCATTATCTTCCAACAGAATGGGGCACCAGCATATTAAGCTTAAATTTTGCTAAAAGTATTGATTCAGACTTCTTAAACAAAGAATTTATTATCACTCGCCTTTCTTTTGTGGAGCTGCCAGAACAAATGTCTAGCAATCACAGCATCAAATACAGAATTCCTTGAACGAATTGGAGTCTTGATTATCTGAGTTATACTAGATAAGTTGCATAACATTGTTGAGAAATGTATGCATCAAATTCAATTAGTAAATACTATTTAATAATGGGGGATATACAGGGAGTTTATTATAACGCGCAATATGTGTAATGCGTTTATTTTAATTCGCAATATGGAAACGTTACTGAGTATGTAAAAACATAATATATTGTACGGGGAAAGGAATTCTGTTAGTCGAATAGTATAAAGACTTCAGTTTGCAGCAAGTATGTGGGTTATTGCATGCCCTGTTGTTCTTTTTAATGCTTCTTTTTCAATAAAATTACGGTTCATATATTGCGGTTTAAAATAAACGCATTTACACATGGCGTGGCGTACCCTTAGAAACCACTAGTAACAATCAAGTCCTTATGGAAACGGAAATGCCACATTGCGCGTTATAATAAATTCACTGTATAAACAATAGACAGTGCTGATAACGTAATACAAAATTTGTTCTTTGTGTCTCCATTTCGCCTAAATTTGATTTCAAGTGAAATACATCTTTTCATTCATTTCTGATTTTTGGAGAATACATTTAGGCCCAATATATACAGAAAACAATACTGACACTTTAATTTCCTAGTCTTTTTCATTAAAAGAAAAAATCTCCGAAAAAGTACCAAACCATTTTAGACGTTTGTTCAAGATTGCTTGCATTCTACCAAATTTCTAAAAACAATAAACAAAATAATGAAATAAGCCAATTTATAAAAATTATTTGAGCTTTGGACATTTTGTGTTGTAGTTTTTTTTTACTTGATATCAATACCTGTTGTGGTTCATTTAGCAACCTTTATTTTATCGTGATATGTTCATTTATATATTTTATAGTAAAAAAGATCAAACTGAAATTGTATAATTTTCTACACCATAATTTTGACGGAAGAAGCTCTTAACTTAATTCTCTCATCCACTTTATTAGAGTAGATGTTTAAAAAATCATAATTTCCACGTCTCCAAGATATAATCTTTTATAAGACCCTTGTGAAATTATTAACATTTTTTCAAAAGATGTGCAGCAGTTTGTGAAATGCAAAATTCAAGTATTGATAAATTACACCATCCTTTTCTTCGCATACTGTAGTTATCCGACATAATAATTTTCATTGCTTGCTTGCTTGACGCCACTTTAAGAGCGAACCCGTGGGCCGAATTGGCTGACTTTGGTGTCAATCGACTCAGGGCGACGCAAGTAAGCCAGTAGTACTACGGTTTTCAAATTTTTATAAGTGACTTTTTTATGTGGTTCAGCTAACATCAAAATTAACTCGACACACAAAATTAATCACTCTTGTACAAATTGCATTAAATGAATTATTTCGCGTCCAATTTGGGTGCAGACCGCTAGTTAATTTAATAATTCCTTAATGCATCCTGATGACTGAAATTGCGTTTGAAGTTTATTCACATTTAACAATTTCTTGTAAACATAAGGCATCGGGGTAGGCTTTTACACCATGATGAAGCACCCATTAACACAACACTGTCAATAGTTTTTAATGTAAAATCACATGGTAGTTGCGTCGCATTCTCCTCTTATTCCCAGAATTAAAAAAGGAGGAGGATTTTTCAGATGCAGCTGTGGTTCAAGCAGAAGCACAGGGAGTGCAACACGATTCAGAACGAGGTTTTTTCTAAGTGATTCAAGTGATTAAAGCCGGGCCATTCCATTAGAAATCTTCCGGTGTCTGTTCCATTTTACCTGGTTCCACTTCTTCTACATCCTCACTACATAGCCCAGCATTCTTCGCTTAATGTCGTCTCTTTTTAATGATGACGCGATATATGGTTTTTCTGTCTCTGAAAATTGCCTCTACTAGTTTTTAACCATAAGTAATTCTCTGTGATCCTCATCTTTATTATTTTCTTTCACCCATGATTATTCAGATCGCTTGAGGTCACCATTTTATCTTATGGCGGCACTCACACGTAAATAAATAAAATAACTGAGTAAAATAAAAAACTAATTCAGTATTCAGGCGTATACAGATACACAATTTTCAAAACAATCATAGTAAACCGTAACGACACTGTCGGTGTGGTGAGAGCACAGTCCAACTTTTAAACCATTTTATACAATGCCGTCCATTGTCTGTTCCTTAGGGATTTGGTAAGCCTAATTTTCCAGACAATGAGTATTACAATGTTAGTAAGCTGTGCAAGGCCATTGCTACACGTACATAAATGTTCTGTTTAGGTCTTCAATTCTAGTATTTTGTCATGTTGAAAGAAGGCGTTGGCTTGACCAAAATAAGATTGAACTTATGTTATCTTAAATATTTGTAGTTCTAAAGGTAACCAATGCTCTTTATGCCTCAATACCTTAAGTTAATATTGGTAGTATCAACTTAAAGCAATTCTACTTCGAATTGTAACGATATATTTGAGACGCCACGAGCGTATATGAATAAATTTTTTCAAGTTTCTTTGGGTAGCCAAATGCCAGAGTTCATTAATTGCTTTCATGATTAAACTTAGAATACTTTTGATAGATTATGTATATATTGCCTCTAATATTACATCTCATCTTTATAAATAAACTTAATGCTAAAACGTATGTACAGTGTCAAAGTAAAATAAAACAAATGCAAATTAATTGACATCGACGGGTTGCTAAACGACTATCGTCGATCTAGATTCGAAGTTGGATCCACGTGTAGTAATTTTAAAGATAGTTCAACCCTAAGCCTCTTTCCTCGGGAGTGGATGTGAAATTCAGAGGCAACAGGGTTTCATACGCCTATTTGAGCCTGCCATCTAGGTGTGTATTGGGCGGAATCTGTCGGCAAAGATAATCCAGGAAGCTCAAATTTACTCGCGGGGACCGCGCCCTGTTTTTAGTACCATCCTGTACTCATCCTATGAGTTGCAATTTCGCCATGAGATGTCGCACGAACTCGCTGATGACCAGGAGAAGATTTTCGCCCACGTAAGTTATGTTCTTAATCAACTACGGTACATATGGTAGTTATCATGCTCCTAGCAGGTTAATTAAAGAAAACTCTAATGGGGCTTCCAAGTTTCTTTTTAACAACATAATTACTGAACTCCTGGTTGCAGAAGAAAGTTGGATGTTGCTACTGAAAAATAAGCGAGGCGAAGGGTGACTCGGGGCGTATTATTGAGGGGTACTTTCCGGTGGTACTAACTATCGGCGAGTCGAAGGGGTAGCCGAAGAACAGGTGTTAAAGGTTAATATGAATCGGTGAACAGATCAAATCAACAAAGGAAATCTGCATCGCCAACTAGACGACGAAGAAACAAAAGAACAAAAAAACATCTGTTTACCGAAACGGCACGATCCCACACAAATTTTAAATAAAAACCTCTGTAGAAATAAAACAATAAATTACGGCATGCCAGTTTAAAAGTACACAAATTTCCAAATAACAACCTCTGCAGAAATAAAACAATAAAATGCAAACAGCATGCCAGTTTCTAAAGTGCAGCAAATCACCCCGCAATAAAACACCAGGGCAAGCCGGCGAGCAGAGCTTCTAACAGCAGCCCAAACTCACGCCAAATTGAAATCTAATTTTATTTAACCACGGCACTCCTAATCAATAGTGCGCCCCCTATACAAACCACACAGGCATAGGAAAAATTAGCCGCTACCTAAACAAATTACCCTCAAGTCGCTAATAAGCATACAGGCCGATTAAAACGATTTTTTCCCTCAGCCGACGAAAACATCGCGGCTCGCCGTGCGGGAGAAGTTTGGTCGGACCCAGGACAGAACAAAGACGTATTCCCTAAACGGCTAAATCGGGACAAAGGCCAAATAACAGCAGGCGAATGTACAAATATTACAAATTAAATTTTATTAACGGTAGGAGAAATCAAATGCAGGAGTATTTGGTATCAAAAAAGAGCAAAAATCAGCGCGCAAGTAATAAAAACAAGGAGAACTTTTTAACACACTCAGTAACAATAATGCTTAAGTAATTTTCTACGCAGAACTCGAGGGAAACAAATCCTTATTTTAATTAAAGCCAAACGAAACATAGCAAATGGGGTATCATTAGAATCGGCATTTCAGCGGCCAGCCATTGCGACACTCATCAAGGCGCTAATATGTCGCGCCGCGGAAAAAACCGAGGAATTATTAAATACGGGTAAAATAAGCAGTCATATCTTCTCCTCGGACCAATGAGCGTCCAGGAAGCGCAAAACAAAGGACGGGGATCCTTTAAATAGAGTTACCCAGGCCAGAAGAAATGACTCAACCCAGAGAGTCCACCAGGAGCCAACCAGCCTTCCAGGACAACACTCAGCACCCAGCAGCCTCCAGCTCCACACTCAACCCCGGAGAGCCTCAGCAGTATCCAGCCTTCCAGGACCAACTAGCAGCTCTCTTCAGGGCCATCCAGCCACTTCAGGATTTAGGACGAGAACCAGCCAGCGCTCTTCCGGATTTTGTCATCAGGGCCATCCAGCCACTTCAGGACTTAGGACGAGAACCAGCCAGCGCTCTTCCGGACTTTGTCATCAGGGTCATCCAGCCACTACTGCCCCGATAGCAGCCCACGTCGCGGCCCCCGCTGGCGATCGACCACCCGTCCCCGGACTCCCCTAGCGGAAGCCGACCCCGTGCCCCAACAACACTCCGCTCCAGCCACCGTCCCCGAGAGGGTTACTGGCGCCGCCGACGCCCCAAGAGAACCTCGCAGCCCCGCTCGACGCCCCACCCAGAGCGCCGCCAGCGCCCACAACGAGCCGTGCCCCGTTCCGCTTCCCGTAAGAATCGGACCGCGTCCGGGCCGCGTTCCCCGCCTCCGACAACCGGGAATAGCCGCCCCATCACCTCCCGCGCCACCGGCGCCCGAGTCTAGACGACTGTTTTGTAGATATTTCTTTTCTTGTTTTTTCCCTCTTGTATATACATATATATATATATATATATATATATATATATATAGTAGTAAGTTGGTTTTTGTTTGTATGTATCATCGGCCCATTAGCAATAAACGTATTAAAAGTTTACACCAATTATTTAGCAGCATCAATAAGGGTAACGCCTACACCCCTCCTTCCGCTGACTCCATTGTAGAACCTACCGCTGAGCATAGACCGAGGCGCGTTAAGGTACTGGTATTAAGAATTCGTGAGCCATAGGGATGATTCAGGTTTAGACAGGTTGTTAGAGGTTCGTGGATTCAAGTAAAATTGACTGGCTGCGGTATTCCTTATAGGATAGGGCGAGGTTCGGATAGGTTCAGCGGACCCATTTCGCTCTAGGAAACGGCGCTGCGGGTATCGGCTCTGATGGAAACTCGCTCTACAGGATCAGGTATACCTGGCGACAGCTTCGGGCTGCACAAGCTTGACTTGAAAGTCTGCTTTGGCTGCAGGTTGCTGGCCCTAACTCCCGGTGCCCCAGGAAGCCCAGGGCTGATGGCTTCCCCAGGTGGAGCTGGGTTCGCAAGTGCCGTAATCAAGTGTCTTCAACTGGTCGAGCGTTGTCTTCTTAAAGACTAATTTCATGTACCAAGTTCACATAATATTGTACAGTTTCTATTGTATTGGTCACAGTTATCTGTGTATCATCTTTTTCATAATTTTTATCTTATTTAGGATTATCTTCAGATTCACTTTTTGATTCGGCAGTGAATGTATCTAACATTTGTTCAAATTCAGGTTGGTCCATAGCCATTAGTACGAAATTGTAGGCGTATTGTAAACGATTAAGATGTTTATCGTATTTCCCATTTTTTGGCCAATCTATTTTTTTTAAATATAACTTCTAATTATAAAGTAAATCATTTCGATGATAAACTGCATCCTTGTCTAGTACC
>CALNHX010011081.1:0-34926 GCA_940337035.1 Agriotes lineatus
CAGTAAATGTTAGCGAAATTAGTAATATAAGCCTAAGGTTTGTAGATTATCGCGGCAATTTAATAAATCTTTCTGACGATACATTCAGCAGTGTTCGATTAGAACTTATACGGGAGTAAAGAAAATGGGCGTAGATTTTATCTATAAAAGGGGGTATTCATACAAACCGCAATTCAGTCAGAAACAGCCTTGCCAAGACGCAGACACCGCTGACATAACAGCAGCAACAACAACAACAACAGACGCATTGACAGATAGTGACGTTCGTTTTCTCCAATCGCTGGGTTACACCGTATTATCAAAACAAAGTCGACAGAATTGCAGTCAAAACCGTCTCCGACACCGACGTAGCCTATTTTCAAAGTCGCGCAAATAACATTTTTCATTAATATGACGACTCCGATGAGAAAAAGAAAAACTATGAATTTAGACACTAAAAAGGAAAAAATTAACTTAAAACAGTCCAATTATAACGACATAGATAAGTTGAGTATTTTTAGGCGGCCCTATTACGACGCCTCAATTGCTAAAGAGGATTATCATACATATTTGCCTTTTACCTTGAATGCAAATCATTCGGACGCAATAAGAATTGAAATTCAGAGTTCCGATATAATAACGTCCATTTATGACAGTTACATCAGTATTAAAGGTACATATAGGCCAACAACTGCAGGAAAACAGTTTATCATTGTTAATAATGCGGCATATTTTTTCTTCTCTGAAATGCAATTGATCTTGGGCAGCAATCAGGTTATAGATATTTGTAGGCAGCCTGGAATAACGAGTGCAATTAAAGGCTTAGCATCGCATGTCAAAGATGATTTGGCGCTAAGTTGCACTAGCTGGGACAAAACAGCCAACGGCGGTCAGCAAGTTTTTGCAGACGGGCGCTTTTCGTGCATCCTGCCATTGAGTACAATTTTCGGTTTTGCTGAAGATTATAAAAAAGCTATAGTAAATATGAGATCTGAACTTGTATTAATACGTTCAAAGAATGATCTTAATTGTTATAAAAGCGATTTGGGAGATAACGGAACCGATGTTGATTTTACGATAACCAAAGTTTCGTGGAAGTGCCGCATATTACATTAGGCGATGAGTTAAAACTTAATCTAATGAATGAGCTGAGAATAAATCCGTCTATTGTGCTGACATTTAGGCAGTGGGAATTACACGAATTGCCGTCATTTAATAATGCTAAATCGCAAGTATGGCGAATAAAGAATTCGAATGAATTAGAAAAACCTCGGTGGATGCTAATAGCGCTGCAGAAGGATAACGCCAATGTTAGAAGCGGAAATCCGACCGACTTTATACATTCAAGCGTGACCGATCTAAAAGTGTATCTCAATTCTCAAGTGTTTCCCTATCAACGAATGCATCTCGATTTTGATAGCAATGATTACGTGCCGGCGTTTCTAAATTATAGCCGTTTCCGCGAAAAGTACTATGGAAAAGAGCCGAATAAGTGTTTGTTTAATTACAGCGACTACAAAACTTGTCCAATCTTCGTAATAGATTGTTCTAGACAGCAAGAATCTTTGAAAGATTCCACCGTAGATATAGGCTAGAATTTGAATCTTCACAAAACTTTCCTGCCACACTTAAAGCTTATTGTTTAATTTTGCACGACGCCATGTTAGAATACGATCCGTTTACTGAAGATGTTACGAGATACATTCACACATCCTACTAACTATAAATTTGCGCTATTTTAAAATTCGAATCAGAACCATGAAAATCGTTAAACAGAAATTGTCTTTGCCAATTCTAGATCTTAATGTCTATGATCCTCGTTGTTCCGGAGTCCCGAAACATGGTGATCTATTTCCAGCATCAATTCGCTGCATGATTTGCGGCCCATCTAATTCCGGAAAAACTAACGCTATGCTTAGTCTAATATTAGATCCAAACGGGTTGAGATTCCAAAACGTATGCATATATTCGAAATCGCTGAATCAAACGAAATATCAATTTTTGCGCGAAGTTTTTAAATTGATCGATGGTATAGAATATTTGGAATTTAGCGAAAACGATCTCATTATATCGCCAGATAAGGTGAAAGAAGATACCTTATTCATTTTCGATGATATCGTATGCGATAAGCAAGACAAAATTCAAAGGTTTTTCAGTATGGGTCGGCATAACGGCACTGACGTATTTTATCTTAGCCAGTCCTATGCGCGAACGCCTAAACATTTAATAAGAGATAACGTAAATATGTTGGTATTATTTAAACAAGACGACTTGAATCTCAAGCATATTTACGACGATCATGTAGGCATGGATATGACATTTCAAACGTTTAAAGATATTTGCAATACATGTTGGAGTAGCAGTGAAAATAAATACGGATTTATAGTAATTGCCAAAGATAGTGATCTTAATAAGGGAAGGTATCGTAAAGGATTCGACGCTTATATATACCTTTAAGAAATAATTAATTCATTTGTGTTTTAACTGCTGGTGGTAACAATGCAGCGACGCGCCGACACCGCCACACCCTCAGCCTCAGAATTATTGAAACAAAAAGCAATTGAGGCTGCAAAAATAGTTAGAAAGAAATTTTTAGATTTTAAGCGGAATAAAGCTCAAGCTCAGTTGATATACCGGGACACTCACAAGCAGATAATAGAACCATTGAAAGAAATTGAAACTGTGGTAAAGTCTGCAACAAAGGCAGCAGCAACAAGAACAGCGGCAGCAACAGCTGTAACAGCAGCACCAGCAGCAGCGGCAGCGCCAACAGCAAAAACTGCTACAAAGACAAAAACAGAAGATGGCAATAATGTAACAACTAAAGCGACGAAACCTAACAACGACTGGGCGGGCGGGTGGCCCTTCAACGTCGAGGATGATGATGATGTTGATGATATCAAAATGCTTTCAAAAGCTGTTGGTAGCGATGATGCTGATGATGGTGGCAGTGGCGATGTGGGAGGTGATGAAGGCAGAGAGGCAACTATTTTGCAAAGTTATAACAAATTGCCGCAATATTTTGCGCAACTCTTGAGTGATAAAAACAACAAGAATATAGATCGTTCCCGCTATGCGCTCCGCTACAATATTCACACGAATAAATGGAAAATAGGAGATTCAGATGTGCAGATAATAAATAAAGATATACAAATTAATGGCAAACGCTACACTGGAACTCCAGGGCTATATTCCCTTATGACATATAAACGACTAGAAGGTGGTAGCGGCGGGTCAGCGCCAACCAATACAGATTTGCGCAATTACGGCGATATCATATTGCAAACAAATGCGCATCGCAAAGGTTTTAAAGCATCAGGCAAGATCCTGCGAACAAACAGCTGGAAATTTACAAACATTATAAAGCCACGAGTAACGAAAAAAGGTAGCGGAAGTCGCAGCCGCCACCGCCGCAGTGCCCTCCGAGCATATAAACAACTAAATGATAAATCTGTCGAATATGTATTTTGGAATAAGCCCAAGGAACTGCTTGCACGACTTCGTTTACTACTTGCCGCAAATGCAGCCGGTAACAATAATTTACAAAATATGAATGAAATTTATTCTATTATATCGGAATTGCGTGAAGAGGGCATTATTGCATAAATGCCGCCAGATTTCGTAGAATTGTATCACTTTTGGTTAGACATCCTTCGTAGTAGTAGTATAGCAGCGGTAACAGCGGCGACAGCAACAACAAAGTAAAGATGGTAGTTGATAAGTTTGGAAGAGAATATCAGCATGTAAGTGTCAACAATGTTAAAGCACAACAACGGCTACGAGGGCCGGCCGGTGTTGGCTTCAAATTATTGCCCGACGGGAATTTCAATATTGAAGGCAAAAGAATTGCTAATGTTGGCGATCCGCAAGAAGATTGTGATGTAGTAAATAAAAAGAGCACTTTAATTGTAAACGACGAGCAAAATATTATTAACATTCGAAAAAGGAGATTAGTGGAGGCTGCAGATCCAATCGACGATTCAGACGTGTCAACTAAAAAATATGTTCAATTGGCTCTTGATGCATCCGCTAGAGAGCTGCTAGTAAAATGTTTAACATTTAATGCTGACCACGGCAGAGACGGCAGCGGCGGCGGCTCTAAGTTCAATGCTAAGAACAAACGAATCAGCCAAGTAGCAGCTCCTGTCGATGAAAGTGATGTAGCTAACAAAAAATACGTAGATGTCGGCATCGGGCTCGGAAAAAAGAACTGCCTAAAATTGGATGCTAAATCGAAATCATATTTTGACGCTAAAAATAAGCGAATAACGGCGCTTGCTGAGCCTGTAGCAGAAACTGATGCTGTCTATAAAAAGTATGTAGATGGAAAAGTGGAAGCAATAATAGCTGCGAGCGCTTTAATCGTAAACGAGGCGCAAAATGTTATTAACATTCGAAGCAGAAGATTAGTCCAAGCTGCAGATCCAATCGACGATTCAGACGTGTCAACTAAAAAATATGTTCAAAGCGACTCTTGCTGCGGCCGCTGGAGATATACTAGCAAAATGTTTAACATTTAATGCTGGCAATGGCAGCGGTCGTGGCGGCGTAAAGTTCAATGCTAATAATAAGCGAATCAGCCAAGTAGCAGCCCCTGTCGATGAAAATGATGTAGCTAACAAAAAATATGTAGATAACGGAATTGGAAAACAACAAGCCCTAAACCTAAAATTGGATGCCAAATCGAAATCATATTTTGACGCTAAAAATAAGCGAATAACGTTACTTGCTGAGCCTCTAGCAGAAACCGATGCAGTCTATAAAAAGTATGTGGATAGGAAAGTAGAAGAAATAGTAAATGCCAACGCGCAAACAGCAGTAGACACCAATCAAATCAGCTTATTAAAAGACGCTGTTATAATTTCAATGAATGCATGCCAAGTTCTCCTTAAACGATCCAACAGTTTGCACAGACACCTGGGCATATCGCTGCCATCCGAAAAGACATCTGATCAACCTTTAGATTTAGAAGAAACAATAGAGATGTATAAGAAGTTGTTATACTTTCAATGAAATTGCATACTACCTTTCCAGCCTCAACATTCGACTCGTAGCAATCGCCCTCATTGCTCTCCCTTTTTAGGCTAGATACTAGTAGACTAAACGCGCTCAATCTGCGTAAAACTGCGCTGCAGTAGTATTGAAATAATAGCGCGATGTCTAAGAAATTGGAAATTGTCGAAGAATTGCATCGCAATGCAAGGAAGAATTTTGTAAGACGGCGGACAGCAATTAAAGGATATTATGACTTATTTCAAGCAGATTTGGCAGAATTTATTCCCTACGCAAAAACAAATAAAGGCTATCGCTACATATTATTGGTAATTAATTGCTTTTCTAAATTTCTGTGGGCGCGTCCTTTGAAAACTAAAAATGGAATAGAAGTCGCTAAAGCGATGGGGAATATTTTAAAGAATCAACAGCCTCCACGCAATTTACAAACAGATAATGGGAAAGAGTTTTACAATACGCATTTTAAGAAATTAATGCATAAATTTAATATTATTCACTATTCAACGTATAGTACTGTCAAAGCTGCGATTGTCGAAAGAGTTATTAGAACGCTCAAAAGCAAATTGTATAAAAAGTTCAGTTTACGCGGAAATTATAAATGGTTTGATATACTTCAAGATATAGTTATGTTGTATAATAAGACGAAACATAGAACGATTCAAATGGCTCCGATAGATGTTAAACCTAATACGGAATTATTAGCCTACAAGAGCAAAAATTTTAAAATAAATCGCCGCAAGCCTAAGTTCAAAATTGGAGATGTCGTAAGAATTAGCAAGCACAAGGGCGTATTTTCTCGAGGATTTACGCCAAACTGGTCGTTGGAATTATTTGGCATTACAAAGGTTCAAGAAACCGATCCTGTTACATATAAACTAGAGGATTCAAAACATAATCCCATTTCTGGAGCTTTCTACCAACTGGAGCTGCAAAAAACTAAACATCCTGACACCTACTTGATCGAGAAGGTTTTGAAAAGAAAAGGAAATCGAGTTTACGTAAAATGGTTGGGACTCAATGAAAAATCGTGGATTGACATGAACGACCTTTTACTGCAGGAGGATAGGGAGGATGGCAGAGGAGGAGGAGCAGAATAAAATTGCTATGAAGTAATATCTATAAGCTGCATTATTTAAAAGTATTTTTAAGAATGTCTATTTATTTATTTTATTTCAAGAATTACGTGTAATACTTAATTTAGTGATATTGAAATGTAATTTATGTTTAAGAAAATAAATGTTGTTTTAAGTTAATTTCTTATCTATAAGTTGTATTATTTAAAAGTATTTTTAAGAATGACTATCTATTTATTTTATTTCAAGAATTACGTGTAATACTTAATTTAGCGATATTGAAATGTAATTTATGTTTTAAGAAAATAAATGCTATATTAAGTTAATTTCTTGTTTTATTTCCTATACCTGCAGATTGGCGCCAACGCACATGCCGCCAAGTCAGCACTTCAACTCTTATATTAATATAATAATTCGCACAAACACATACCTACACACAAACACGCACACGCACAGAATAAAATACAAAATTGTTTTTATAAATGTATTTTCAAAATGCAATACAATTATTAAAATGTAACTATAGAGTTAGAATATAAGTACATACACATATTAGAAAATATATTTGCAAAATAAGTATAAAATTAGATCATTTCACTACATACAGATTAATACGCATTTTATTATCATACGAGCCAGTATTGATAATTTATTTTAAAATATAAAATCAATTTTATAAATTTATTGACAAATACAATACAATTATTGAAATGTAACTATAAAGCTAGAATATAAGCACATACACAAATAAAATTAATTCATTTAACTAGGCGTAGATTAATATGCATTTATTATTATATGATCCAAGCATTGATCATTTATTGTCAAATACAATACAACAAACTAAAGCTAATAATGTTAATTAAAGTGTTTGCGCAACAACAGCAGTCGTAACAAACATCAGCAGCAAGTTATTAAAACGTAGAAACTGTACAGCAACTCTTTGGTTAGTTCACAATTCTTCGACAATTTTGTAATGAGCCCAAGGCAATGTGGTAATACCGTCAGCTGTAATGTATCTTTTGTCATCGTTTGCGCTAAGTGCAATTTTATTTTGCGTTGTCGTATATACTTTGTGTTTATACGATCTGATTCGATTTTGATCGCAAGAAATTGCAATTCCTCGAGTTAATACGTCATAGTAGTTAGTAAATGACAACTTTTCCCTAATCGAATGCCTAACAATGCCTTTTACCTTTTTAATTTGACTCTTATTATTTACCTTTAAGCTATACATTTTTGATTTAAGCCCTACAAAATCTGTTATTATTTCCCCCTTCATCTCATCTTTCATAAGCCCTACCTGCTTTTTGTTTGCCAAAGGCATTCCATAAATGTTATCCGGTTTATAATCGCTAGTGTCATACCTGTGTATGTCTTCTTTCATATTTTGATAAAAATCGTCTGTATAAATTTCATACAAAAAAGAATCCGTATCTGTATACAGAAGGTTGTGTTTAAATTTGCGCATCATGTATTGGTAGTGAAAGTCGTACATAAATATTTTAGATATATCTAAAATTGCCATTCCAGCATAAATGGGCTTATTAAATAAAATTTCCGTTTTGTTAAGCTCAATTGTGACTAATTTTTTGCTAATAATAGTTCTATTGTGAAAATTTGGCTTGGAAATGTAGTATTGGGCGCCATAGCGACCGCTCCATTTGCTTACTAATTTAATATCTTTACGACGTCGCACATTTTCCATCGTCTTTCCATATACAGCATTGTTCATTTTTTTATGGAAATATTTTTTAAATTCATTATCGGCTTTTGCTCTTAAATCGGAATTTAAGTCTATATAGGGTTTTAGCCAAGGGCTTTGACTAAATTTGAGGATGCGATATATTTTTGTCACAACTAATCCGGCTTGTATACACTGCTTGAGATTTCGATAATGGATAACATATTTTTCTTTGTCGTGCAAAGTTGTCATTAGCTTAGGGTATTTAGAACCTTTAGGGATTCTATTTTCAGAACAGAATGGCAAATCTTTATGATCATCATGCAAATATTGTGGATAGTGAATATCAGCTTCTATAATATATCCTGAACTGCTATCATCTGCTACAGAAATAACATCAAACTTTTCAATATCCTCAGGTGTTAGCCATTCAAAATTGGCATAAGGCAATGCTTCGCACATTGCGAGGCCGTACAAGTTGTTAATATCTAAATAAATCAAGTATTTGGAAGGCAAAGCTGCATTATAGTTTTGCATGTATTTATTATTAGCTTGACTATATCGTTTAACAACTTGGCTTATTCCGCCTCGTATTCCTCGCTCTATAAATAATAGCATGTCCACATCTGTCAATAACTCGAGAGTAACGCGAGTTTTCTTAAGGGCAGCGTCCCACGCGAACCCAGGAATAGTGTAATAATTCATCACATCTAGGCCGAAAATATTCTTACACATTTTCCTAAAATTTTGAAACACATCTGCTAGAAGTAAAATGTCAGTTTTCAAATAAAGGTCGCTATAATCGCCTAAAGTTTTTATATCAAATTTGTCCCACACATTAGATGCATGGTCATAGTCTTGCTGAGAAATGTTTTTTAGTGTAAGAGAACTGTAAAATTTATTGATATCCGGCAATGATGTTTCCGACAATTTCTCATAACTATCAACATATTCGTAGGGAAATACTCCTTTTCTCATTAATAGCTGTAATTTTTCGCGGCTTAAATTTTGATTCATCTCTTTCAAAATTTCAAAATCTTGTTCCTGCAAATAAGACGATAATTCGTCCAGAGACGAATCCATAAATCTAAAAGAATCTATAAATCTAAATTTTAGCCCTGATTTACCCCAAGTTTTTGTGACAGATATATACCTTTCATTATTTACAGGAATGAGTTCAATTCTACCTTCTACGCGGGTTGCAATCTTTTTGATAATAAAATGGCAATCGTAATTGCTGAAGTTGTGAAAAACTATAGGGATTACCGGAAATAAGCGATAATTCAGGTTGCAGTTACTGTGGCTGTAACCTCTAAAATTGCCTGTGATGTGGCAGTGATCGCGGCAAATTTTCTCATTAATTTCAAAAGCTTCTTCACAAATGTGACATTTTAAATGCGAAGATTTTGAGGTTACTGTCGTAAGATCCATGGGAACTTCTTTAAAAAAATAATCTGCAAAATTTTCTGCAACTGAAGTAAGTTCGTCTACAAGCCATTCCGAGCATTTTCCTCCTCTGTACTGCTTAAAATATGATAGGTTGCTGTCGAAATGGCTGTGGAAGTAATAGCCGATACTGAAAGGTTTATGCCTCTGATACTTTAAAGTTTTACATTTTGGATTACTTTGCAATTTAGCCGAATCAGCATCAATGGGCTTTAAGATACTTTCTATATCCGCAAATATAGTAAATGGTACATCAATGCTATTTCTATAGTTTTTAAACTTGAGCAATTTATTTCTTTCGTTAGGCAGAGTAACTTTGCATGTATTTAAAAGTATACAATCTCGAGTATGCTCAACTAAGATAGCTTCGCTATGAAAATACTGAAGACATCTGTCGCAAATATGTAATCGACCGTTATGTTTACTAATTTGCGAACTTACTAAACGTGAAAGATTTTTAATCCAACAAAAATGTTTCTTTTTTGTTTCGATTATTTCTTTATAGTTAAGTGAACCAATTTCGGCGTAAACATCATCATCATTATCACCATCACTGCCATCATCGCCGGCAAAATCATTGCAATAATCTGCAGCACGGTTGCGGCTACGTCGGCAAGATTCATAATTATATTCATCTTCATAATTTTCCTCAATCATTAATAAATTTACATGCACATCTAATTTGGCTTTTGTTAAATAAGTAGGCATTGTGATAAATGTCCCTTTTTTTAATTTTAAAATATATACGTTTATTGAAATTTTGTTTAATTCTTCAAATCTGGGAATCTGTTTAATTGACATTGGTAATTTAAATCCGGCCGTATTTAAAACAGAATTATAGCTAGGATAAGAGCTCAAACGATATGGCTTACCTGTTGGCTTACAAATAGCGCTCGTTACAGCGATAAAAAAGCAAGCCAAATCATCGTTTTGCACATTTATAACAGCTTTCTTATGTATAATTTGAATTGGCAAATCAATATAAGAAGCTCCTGAATTATATAAGAGTTCGCATGTATTTATGTTTACGTGTAAGGAATCGATGTGCGTTAATGTCCATCCGGAGCCGGAACTTTCAAATTCGCTTAACTGATTTAATATTATGTCGGAAATATTTTCATCAAACCAGCCGGCCGCCAAGAAAACTCCAAAATTTTCAATTAGAGCATTTTTGGTATGAAAATATTTCCAATCTGTTATGGGTGTCGAATCATCTTCAGCTACTTTAGAAAATTCGCCGCAGAAAGAGCAATTTATTTTAAAGCAGCCTACCCAATTTTGTTTTTTAAAAATGTTTCTTAAACGAGTCTTAATTAGCTGATAACAATCTTCAAGGAAAGGACTCACGTTTATGGTATGCATTATATTAACAATAATAGCGCTTCTAAGTCTACGATGAAACGCAGATTTATAATCTTCCCAAATAACTCGAGATCCTATTGTATTGCGGGGCCTGCAACTAGCGTCTTCTACAGATAATTTATTTAAGCGAACTTTAAACTTTTTCAGATGGCAAATTTCATTTACGATTCTCCTTTTGCTGCCTATACTTTTACAATTTTTCAATTCTCGCCTCAGAAGTAACTCATTTGTTTTACAGAACTTAATCCAAATCTTGATATGTTTGGACTTGTGTTTATGTAATTTTAAAATTAAATATGCATTTTTTATGGTTTTTAAAATTTTTGTAGATAGATCACTTATTGCGTTAGAATCCATGCTTAAATTTATTTTAATCTGGTTTTCCCTGTAATTTAATCTAGTTTCACTCAGAGGAATTATGCGTCATTACAGCAATGAAATAAAAATTAGAGCAACATTTTTATAAATTTTTAAATGTAACTGCTGCTGCTGCTGTTAACTGGCACGTACAACTACTTACTAATAAAAGCAAATACACAAAAATTAAAAATATTTACGTACTTTCGCAGCCTAGGGCAGATATATTCCTCAGCGTCGGAATTTTTCTATCCCGATTTGCCTTGTCCCTCATCCGCCCCCTCGCTCAAATTTTCGGCAAGGTTCAGCTGTGACGTCGACGCGGTTTGGGAATTGCCTTCCAATCTGTATAATTTTAAAAATTAGATATACATTTTTATAGTTAAGAATGTTTTTTTGTTTTAGTTAAATCACTTGTTGCGTTAGAATTCATAGTTAAATTTATTTTAATCTAGTTTCGCCGTAAATTTAACAATATTTAAATTGGTTTGAATTCTAATCGAATATTTCCAATAATTTTAAAATAGCTTCTCTACAAGTAGCGAGATGCTTGCAGCCAGCAATAGAATAAAATTTTAGCAAAACTTTTGTAAATGTAACCGCTACATTCAATCCGAACAACTATTTACTAATGCAAAGCAAATGCAAAGCAAATGCAAAATAAAATTAAAAAATATTTACATGTTTTCCAAAGGCTCTCGAGAAATTTCTACAGCCGTTTCTTCACTTTCGAAGACTTCACTTTGGGAGTCGCTGTTAAGCTGCGTGTCGTCTTCTACAAATGTCAGTGACGGGGTTGGGAATTGTTTTCCAACCTGCTCGAGCCCCAAAAACACCAGGTACAGCCGCCTTTTGTTTCAGAGATGTTATATCATCTTCAGTGAGGGCATCTACTAGTCTTTTCGGTAAAAACAGGGTGCCATGCTCCAATTCGCATAAAATAAATTTGAAGCCGCCTTGTTTGGCAAATCCCGACTTCAGTTTTAAAATGTGGTATTTTCTGTTTAATTCCAACTCTCCAGCCTGCAGCTTCACCTTCCGGGAAATGGCGCTAACATTATTCAATTTCTTTAGATCCATTTTAAATTTGATTAATCGCTACTCACAGAGAACAGCTTCGTAAGAGCGGATAGCAGCTTGCAATTGTCAGCACTTTTGGACTCTTGATACACTATCACAGCCGAATTTCGACGCGCTGTAGCAATTTTATTATTCTTCGATGGCTGAAATTTCGGAGAGTTTGGCCGGGCACGTAAGTTACAGAATTTGCAGTAGAAATTTGTTGCAGTGAATGCTATATATATATATTTTCCCCCATCACACGCCCCATATCCAAGCTAGATGCGCGCCGGATGCAGCTGCGCGATCTAATATAATTAATTCATAAAAGCAGGTGTTATGAGGTGAGATCTACGATCCGGTTGCAGGTGCGCCGGGCCGGATGCAGCTGCGCGATGTTATCGGCGAGATTTATGACATGCAGGTGCGCCGGATGCAGATGTCAGGTGTTATGGGGTTAGATTTACGATCCGAATGCAGGTACGCCGGGCCGGATGCAGCTGCGCGATGTTATCGGGCGAGATTTATGACATGCAGGTGCGCCGGATGCAGATGTCAGGTGTTATGGGGTTAGATTTACGATCCGGTTGCAGGTGTGCATGCAGCTGTTCACAGCCCTTTCACAGACATGTTGCAACACGATTTGGGGTAAGATTTACGAATGCACCGGATGCAGCTGCACGATGTTATCGGGCGAGATTTACGATCCGGTTGCAGGTGTGCATGCAGCTGTTCACATCCCTTTCACAGACATGCTGCAACACGATTTTAAATTATGAATTCATACAATTACGGCTCATATATTGCATTTTAAAATAAGCGCATTTACACACGGCGTGGCGTAGAAACCAATACTAACAATCAAGCCCTTATGGAAGCGAAAATGCCGCATTGCGCGTTATAATAAATTCGCTGTATAAGGCTGAGATAATGACCACCTAAAATGGACACAGCAAATTCGGACAAGCGCAAAATCAGCGAGTAGGCTTGCAATAAGCCGCCTGCCCAATTTAATGTTTCTTAAACGATGCAACTAACACCTTCTAATTTTTATTTAAGCGAACTTAAAATAAATTCACTGTATAAGGTTGAGATAATGACCAGCTAAATGGACACTGCAAGCTTGTAAAAACGCAACACGACCCCGCGTAAATCGAATCAATCGCAAAAATCAATCGATACAACTGACCATCAGCAACAAATCGCTGCCAGGTGAAAGGACATCTGCCGGCAGTGGAACACGAGACAATAGCAGGTGAAGGAGGAAATGAGAGGCTGGGCCAGAACTCTCATGCCATGTTATTCAAATGGGGGCCAGAACTCTCATAGCTTAACTACTCCTGATATTGTACTAAGTACATACAGTACTAAGTACTGTCTGTACCTTGAACATACATTTTGTAAACAATACATTTTAACGCATCTACTTTGTTTTTGCTGCTGTTATTTTATTTTTCTCTTTTTTCTGCAATATTTTTCCATAGTGGGATACGTAAGACCAGTTTTTTACTTATAACTCTGCTATTCGTTAGTGATCTCATCTTATTCTCATCTAATTAATTTTGAAAAAAAGTTGATAGAAATATTATGTTTTTAAGAACTATCCAAATATTTGAATTGTAAATAATTAAATTATACGAGTACATAGAAACATAAAATCCTATGGCATTTTTATGATTACCCGCCAACTGTTCAAATCTGGTTTTAATCTGAGCTATTTCTAGAAAGATATGATTAGCGATTACCCCCGCAGGATGTCAGGAGCTCTCGAGGGAGTCAGCGATTCTAATGCCACCCGATACTTTGAATTTATTTATGCAAGTTGAAAATGCACCCGAGCGTATAATTAGTAGAAAATTAAGTTTTTCCGACGTTACAATTAGGTACAAATTCGACATTTAGTTTTACTTCAACCGAAATGAGTCGAGCGAGTACAAAATGTATTCAAAATTTAACATTCAAATTTTGTTTTTTTTTTAATCAAACAGCAGGAAGGGCTTCCTGTGGTATCTGTAGGATTTCTGTTGACCCCTAAAGATTTATAAAGCATAAAGTTTTATTAAACTCGGTCTCTTTTAAGAAAACGAACATAACGGCCGTTTTTTAACTCAGCGGCGCGCGTTTGATTTTTTTACAGGGGGTACAAATGTAGATAAGTAGAAAATTACACTTGATGAATTTCTTTTGGGCATTTGCCATTAATAATAATCTAAATGGTTTAGTAGATCGAATCTTTGGCATTGTAATTAATTAAAAAAGGACTTCGATTCTTTACAGTTTAGAGATTTCCTCTTTAGGAGTTTAGAATATGCTCAAGGATGCGATAGATTCTATCAGACAAATTTCCTGCTCTAGATTATGCGTTTGTCATAAATTTTTCTAGGTGCTAGAAAATTAACATTTAAATGTGCATGTCTTTGGAAGACGAAGCCTAAGGTACCTGCGGCAAATAAGGCCCACTTAAGAAAAAACTGCTTTAATTCCCGAAAAAGGCAAAAGATAATTAACAAAATCAAGATTATATTAATTCGGTCTATCGTAAACGCAACTAAAGCTAGATTTGCAGTTTTAAATTTGTGTGAAACTTTGAAAATGCTTTTAAAAAAAAACATACGAATGGGCTTTATTTCCCGAACATTCGGTTAATAAAGCCCACGAGATAAATTGTTGTCGGCTATTAAGGCCCACCTAAATAAGACTAATACATTAATCTAGGGCAAAAAGTAAAAATATTTGCGTCCTAAAAAGTAAAGTTTACGTTATTTTGCATCACTTTTGATACTAAATAAGCCACAAAATATATTTTTATAAAAATAACATAAATGAAATTCTTGGTAAAATGAACAACTAAAAATTAAGCACAACGTACGCAAATATAGTCATCTGTATCGTCTTTTGTAAAACCAATACATATTTCGTGGCACCAACTGCCAC
Organism: Agriotes lineatus; assembly: GCA_940337035.1. Classification (NCBI taxonomy): domain Eukaryota; kingdom Metazoa; phylum Arthropoda; class Insecta; order Coleoptera; family Elateridae; genus Agriotes; species Agriotes lineatus. Next base: position 14,908 of record CALNHX010011081.1, read on the forward strand.
ACAACACATAGCACCGCATATCTAACTGTTTGTTTTTATTACACAGAAAGCAATACCTTTTAATGAGCCGTTTTAGCCGAATATTACTGGGCTTTATTAACCGAAATGCTTCTTAGCTGTAAAAAATTTAAAATCTTAGAGCGTCACTTACCTTTATGTGCATGTATTTATAGCAAAATATAGTCCATACAATGTAGAACACAGGGCACCATATACTGGAATTTATTTTTCTTAACAAACGAAATATTTATGGAAATACAGTAAATAAATTGTAGTAGTTGGAGATTCACACCGCACACCGCCCCGATATCAACTGATTGTGCTAACACTATTCAGATTTCGCAATATTACAGCGGCTGGTGACCCTGGATATGTAGTCAGAAGGAACTTGATATTGCCGGATTTTAAGAATGTGCATCGTATTCTTAATTCTAGCTACTGGGCCTTATTAGCCGCCGGGCTTTATTTGCCGCAGGTACCTTAGATAGTAAGACCAGACGTGAAACACTACTAAAGTTCTGTAATGGCAGCACTAGCACCATTGCTGTATATGTATGTATGTATTGTCAGTAACCCTCATTTTACCTTGCGGCATAGCAGCTGGTTCTTTATAGGCTTGCGTCTGGTGGTACAATGCTCAACTTGCCCTGGATTCGGGTTGCAAAGTTGGAGCGCGCCTTTTGTGCTTGCCCAGCAACCATTGTGTGAGGTATGTGTCTTGACGATGTGTTAACCTTGTTACTCTATCTCTTAGGTCTGGGGGTACATAGTAGAGCACAGTTAATTTGGTGCCCAACTGTGAATGGCCTCACCGAGCCCAATTTCAATCGCCAAGATTGCCGAAAAATTCCGGCCGCCGCGGGATTTGAACTGAAGACTTGCTTAATGCACGCCTTGCGCTTTCCCAACTGCCCTACCTGGCTTCTGCTGTATATGACAAGGCCGAATTCGGAACTCGGAAATAAGGGAAGAAATATAAAACTTCATGGGAAGAACACCTGAACCGAATGAATCTTGGAAGAATCCAAAGTTAAACTTGGAAGGAGGAAAGGATATAGCAAGACCGAGGACAGAGCTGGGCAGTATTTGTATTTGTAAATTTTTTTTTATTTAAATACTTTGTAGTATTTAACTATTAGGTATTTAAATACTTTTTAATGGGCTGAATTTATATTTGTAGGTGCAAATACTTTGCAAGGTATTTAATATTGAAATACAATTTTGGAAGTATTTAAATACTTTTAAGATATTTAAATACTTTGAGAGTATTTAAATGTTCTCAAATGATGACGTATTGGACGTTTAAAATTACGCAAAAAGTATTTACTAGTTAGAAATATATTTTTTGAAGAAATAAAGGTAATTAAATACCTTTGATAGTATTGAACTACTTTTATTTCTTAAAAATATATATTGTTTAACTAGTAAATACTTTTTGCATAATTTTAAAGGTCTTTTAGGTCATCATTTGATTTTTCTGGCATTATTAGGCATTACACATTGGAATTCACACTATGAGTCCCTAATCCAAATTTTAACAAAAATATACTTTTAAAGTTTAGCAAAAAAGTATACTTATTTTATATGAAAAGCTTTCGATTAAAGAATATTGCTTGAATAAAAATGAAGTAGAGTATTTGACAGAACACGTTTCTAAGTCACTGGTTTCAGCATTAGATATTCTGAAAGGAAAAGCTAATATATATTATGGATGCGTGATACCAACAATCGCCAGTATGAAAATTAATCTGGAATCACCTTACCCCCCCCCCCCCCCCCATTTCATTTCTTCCCCAGCCAATATCTTATTTTAAGACACAAAATTATTTCTTCGGTTTACCATTATTAAATTTGTTATAGCTTTTTGTACTTCGTCTCTTGTAATTTGTCCAGTATTAATAGATCATCCTGATGTTCTTCTACATGCATTTCTTGTCTTCTGTGTATGTTTATAAAGTAATCCTTCTATAACCCATTCACTCCTTTTCACCATGAAAGTTGGATTTTTGTTGTTAAGTTGCATATAAACACAACAATAATTTTTATTTTGTTGTATAACTTGCATAACCTCTAACAAATTTGCTGTCATTTGACAGAACAGAATAGTGTTGTCAGATGGACTGCTTACTTTGAAAATATTTAAAACCTGAAGTATTTAAGACCTTCCACGTATTTAATTAAAGAGGTCTATAATTACACAATTACTGAAACTAATTTTCTATTCTGCTTAAATATGGAAACTTGGCATTTGAAGGCGTTTTGTCATGTTTTCTAACCTAAAAGCATTTGGTAACCATAACCTCAAATGTAAACCTCGTTTAAACACAACAAAGTAATTTTACACAGCTAAATTGGGAAAACTATTACGGCCAACCTTCATGAAAAAAAGACGTGAACAGAGTATATCTGTTCATGATGTCTTCTTCGTATTTTAAGCATTCGTCAGTTTGGTCTCTTATTTGCATCACTTGATCATGCTTTTAGAATTTCTTTGTGTTGCGTATGCTTGTCCTTTGTAGCATTGTTCTTTATTTGCTTCTCTACCTCTATGCATTGTTTTCCCAGACCATTTCTCTGCCAATGAACACTTAATTCAAACGCCTCGATTTTATTTTCCTTCTTTCAATTTCAAGTTTCTCTTGTTATTCAACCTTTAATTTCTGTTCTGTAAAACTAATTGTTTTACTAGCCTTAGAGATGGAATTTTTATAATTATATATTTCAAGGTTTTTCTATTGTAATTCGTTTATAACTATTACCAAGTTGGATGGTAACGCAAGTTGAAATTGCCTTAAAACTTTTTTATTTGTATTTAGTCTGTGTTCATTTTTACCTTGTTATTTTTTAGTAAAACCTTTATTTAATTAGCAATCAGAACATTAATACATTCTATGAGCTAATGATTTGTATTATGTTTTATTGTCTGGAAGGCTCGCTGTGGAGTTACCCCGTTGTTAACTGTTAGATCGTTTGGCCATTCCTTCTTAAGGCGTCTGTGTTGAGAATCATTAACCATCATTGCACAGTTGGGTGGAGTTTCAAGGTGGTTTGGTGCTTAATATCGTACTGTTTGATTATAGAAATTAACAATACAAGTATGATTATGAGCATCTTAACGATATGAGTTTGATTTCCAAGACGAGACGGTGAGCCGAGTTTTGCGACAATCAAACGAGTCGCTTTAAGTGCCATAAACATACGTGTATTGATCAATAGTTTATCTTCATCAATAAATTCTGGTTCAATGTATTTATTTATACAGTGCTTTCGTAAAGTAGTGGATAAATTCGTTAAATACTTAAGGAGTAACTTTTTGAAAAAACGCTCGGATCCGCGATTTTAATTTTTTTTGCGCATTTTTTCAAATAAAATCTATACAGACCCGTGTAAGAGGTAAAGCACCTTTATAATACGAGCATGCTTGTCAGCCATATTGAATCACATCGCAAAAGCGGCAAATTCAAAAAATTAGTTACTTTTCAGAAAATGAAAATATGTTAATGTCTATACGTTTAATTCGAGGCTGAATAACCAGTCATGCTCGAAGATTTTGAAATCTGAAAAACAGAAAAGACCGTAAATAGTTCATTCAAAAATGAATCAATGTTTTAGGATTACCTTATAACCAAAAAAAAGTATTCCTTAGTCTTGAAATATACTGATTTTTTAATAAAGAATATGAGAGGCAACGCATAAAAGGCAAAAAGACACAGGAAAACCAACACAGTTGGCAACTCAAACACAAGGTTAGAAGCTAGAACAGCGAGCATAGATAATATAACCCACAACGAGTGAACTGTTTGACGTTGTAGGGTTATGTTTGGTTGCATCATGGCCACCAACATGTAAACGCAAAAGTACTGTGATGCAAGATTTTATGCAACTTGTGCGACATGCTTGTATTATAAAGGGCTCTAGTAAGAGGTATGACGTCATCGATGTTTTTTTAAATATCAACCCCGTTTTTTTAATAGGGAATTTGAAAGAAAGCAACTTCTTACTTACGTTAAGCTGATTTTTGAGTATAGGTCAGATGATCAAAAATTAAGAAAAATGGCAAGAGACTAAATTTAATTGCAATGATAAGTTCTTACATATGTTGCAGACCAATACAGTTTGAATATTTTTAATCACGTGAGTCAGTTTGACAAATCAGATCACACTTGCAGTGAAAACAACCCTAGGGTAATTTTCAATCACCATGGAAACTACCTAATTAAAATTCAGTAGAATCCTATGACAAGTTGGTGGCACTGTAAATCTAAGCCAAATTCGAGGTTAGCAGGTTAGGTTTTGCGTCAGTCTGTGTCAAAACTAACGCAAAACCTAACCTGCTAACTTCGAATTTGACATACACTTCAGTGTTATAATGAAGTGTCAAATTAATTTGTCAGAAAAATGGTAAAAAATATTAATTTATTTAAGAACTTATCTTCCCGAATTCACCGCGGCCAGTGATAAATCCTTATAATTTTGACAAATATCCTTCAAGTGCGTTACCTTTAAGAAATAACCCTCGGCTTCGCCTCCGGTTATTTCTAGGCAACGCACTTTCGGGTTGTTATTTGTTAAAATTATTGCGTGTGATTATCACTGCCCTTGGTATATTATAGCTGCCCAGTGAGACAAATGTCTCATTTAAAAAAACAAAAAAGACCGTTTTTCAAATAGAACGCGTATTAAATAAAAACTGTACCCAGGCCTGGAAGGTGTCAAAGTGGTACGCCGCATCGGAACATTCTGGAAGCTGTCAAAGTGGTTGCCTAACCGATCGAGGTTTTAAGGCGCAGAGGGTCGCAGCTCCGTTTGGCTGCTGAAACAGCGTACTGACACTTCCGGTTTTCGAGAAATCACGTGATTTATCGAAAACCGGAAGTGTCACGTGACTGAAATTCGGTTCCTGACCTGACACGACCATTCCAAACATATAACTTTTATAACTTTTTTCTCTATCTCTTACGGTTTGGCTGCTGAAACAGCGTCCCGGACGGATCAGCGTCCCGGACGGACGGAAATCACGTGATTTATCGAAAACCGGAAGTGTCACGTGACTGAAATTCGGTTCCTGACCTGACATGACCAATCCAAACATATAACTTTCATAACTTTTTTCTCTATCTCTTACGGTTTGGCTGCTGAAACAGCGTCCCGGACAGACAAGTGTATTAGATAAGGGATAATTTCAAAAACAACTAAATTAAATGTACAAATTGTGCACCGTTGTCTGCCTGACAGTAACTAAGACGATCGACATGTTTTTTATTGATTGCTGTCATTGATAAAAGCGTAAAATCATACTTCTTAAAATAAAATTTAGTATTTTGCAAATTTAACTTTTTTTTCTTAATTTTTGGTCATGTGATCTATATGCAAAAATTACCATTTAAAAAAAACATAGCTGACGTCATACTCTCTACGCGTAATATCCATTACCGCACTGAGTGGGATAATATTTATCCATTACCGCACAGTGCGGCAATGAAGCTCGTAACGATACTAAAATTAATTTGGTGAATAGTCTATAACAACACCGATGAAGATAAATGATTCACTAACGTATGGGATAATGAGGTCCAGGGTGCGCCTGCCACACTACGAATGGGTTTAGACATTAGACTGGAATCGTTCAATGATTTCGATGTTAGATCTATTTGCACATCTCGACAGCCGACAACCGTAGGTCCAGATTGGTCGGATGATGATCTTATATAATAATACTTTGTTGGCCAATGTTAATGAGGAGTTTTTCCCGATGAATCAATACATTGTTTTCGTTCTTATGTTTAATTCCTTTCCTTTATTTTTAAAGTGGGCGTTCCATGTCAATTTCTGTCGATATACAATCTCAGGTATTTATTAGCAAAATAGTGAAGATTCGTTTAATATGAAAATAAAAGGCCAGCTTAGATAATAAAATTAATGGCATCTGCAGTTCGTTCATATTTACGTTAGTGTTGCTATCGCCTGAAGTGCGAAAATAGTTACCTAAAGCGGAAGTGGCCGCACTTTCACTTTTCCATAATTAAGAAGAAACTTCAAAACAGCGTGCTTTATGAAAGCTGCTAATACCAGTACGGTAGCAGCTTAAAGCTTCGAGAGATCTGCACAAGGTAGCGCCACTATCCAAGCATCGCTTTCAGGATTTTCTATTGCAATAAAGAGAGCATAAAGAGAGGGCAGCAGCTCTGTAGCAGCAGGATCGATTCCAGAAAGCTGCTTTTGCGTGCTTTGGACGGCAGGAAGCTGCTGTACCGACCTAATCGATAGCGGTGCCCTTTCAGCAATTGAGCGGTAAAGTTTCAAATTTGAATCGTTTATACAACGTGACTGATGTTTATTCAACGTCGTGACTGTAACAATGCTATTTTCTGTTCTTATTATTAACTATGCTGGTACATAGGTATAATAAAATTCTGTGTGCTGTAAATTATAGGTGCATTGTTTGTATTCACTTGTTTAAAATGAAAAGACGCTCTGGGACAAAAATACGGAGTGTTTTTTATACAATATGCAAACTGATAATAAATAAAACTCGACATTTGTACATATGACGATTATAAAGCACTGTACCAAGTTCATGAAAAACTGGAAAGATGTCAAAAACGTCTTCATCAGAAAATTTGCAAATGGAGAATAAAAATAGTTTTGGTCTTTTTGTGATCTCTGAAGAAAAGTTATAATTCCAAAAATATATTAAAAGAAGAATTAGGTAATAATTCGTTGTCAGTTGAATTGTCAAGTGATATGAGCTTTTGATCACCACTCTGGGTTTAAAAAATAAACAGAGAGTCGAGATAGAGCGTCTCAAAGTACAATGCAGACTGCGATTAGTAAACTGTACACGCTGCTATAAGTATGAAGACAAACAAGAAGCGCAGGAAACTGACCAAATAGAGAAATTTTATAAAGAGTTATGTTAAAACCAAGACAGGTCAATCATCAAATAGTAGCAATTCTGAATAATTGGCGAGGGTAGTGATAATTCTCTACTGCTTCTCACAAATTTACTCAAAGGATATTTTAACACTAAAAGCAAAATAAAAGGTATAGCTGATAAGCTCTCTTACAGCTCTACAGAGATTAACTTGCATGTGGGTAAACGATGCACAGTAGCTGAAATAGTGGGGTAGCGACGAAGCGCATTTACTTCGTAGTTGCCTAACTATAAACAGATAGTAAAAGTGCAGTGGAGCAACCGCATGGCTCCAACTTCGGCCTCTATTGCTCAATCTTTCTCGCACTACGCAGTTGAACCTGCAAGCTAATACCTGTTGGGCTGTACGAATAAGAATAAATATGTTATTTTCGTACTTAGAACCACGATTATCGCACTAAAATTTAACCAAGGAGATAAACAAACAGTCGAGAAACTTCTTTAGGAAAAGTAGTACAATTTAAAAGAGTTATGGAGAAATAGACAAGTTCTTAAATATAAAACCTCCAATTCAGTGCGGAGTATAAAGTTATAAACCAAGGTCTAGAACAGTGGCGCTATACGAACTCCCATTTGGGGAGTGCAGATGATCTGTGGGGGACTGCATGAAGAATTGAAAAGATTAGTTGGCACAGCATCTCTGAAGGCAACTTCGCTAAGGTTCAAAATAAAAGAAAGTTGCGTAGGTACATTACTACGAGAGCAGATCCCTCATAGACGGCCTCGTGTTAACGTAGTTCACCCTAAAGTAACATTCTGTTTCCTAGAAGAAATGTATAGGACTAGGAACTAGGGCCTAGACACACCTTATGGTGGAGAGCAAGGCTATGAGGGGGTCACATCTATGTGGTAGACGTTAACGGAGGCTATGAGAAAAAATCTACGAAAGGCTTTACTCAAAACTTCCCTCGCAAGTGGATATTGTGACACTAAACAATTTTAAAAATAAAAGGAAAATAGGGGTAAAAATATTTTCAAGTTCATAATAATATTGAAACAATAAAAAGAAACACTTGGCACTGGGAATTAGATCAATTTCAAATAAATAAACTATCGGCGATGGGATTGAAATTACAACGCCTGCAAACGCGAATGTAAATTCCGGCATTTGATCAACCGACTTTGCGATTCGCAGCTGTATTAATAGAACGGTCTTATTGTTCAAACAAGTTAACTCGTTCACGACATTATCCTGTATCTGTTGGCCCCCGTTTTCGTCAAGTGTAAAGTCTGACCTATGTACAAATGACTACTTTTATCTATTTCTCGGTTAACGTAAAAATAAAGAACATTTTATTAATACGTATGTTAAACTTAATCGGGGAACACGCTGTATAAAAAGAATTCGTTCCTGCTTGCTGTAAAACTTGAAATCAAGTGCTCCTTGATAACTCAGCAATAACCTTTTCGGTTTCATATAAGGTACTATAATTATTAAATCGCAAAGTGAAAATTATGACAATAATTTTACAAATCGAAGGAAACTAAGGGTAAACATCTTTTAACGATTCTAATAATATTGAAACAATAAAACGAAGTCCTTAGTTATGTGAATTAAATCAATTTCAAATAAAAAAACTATCGGCGATGGAATTCGAATTAAAGCGCCTGCGAACGTGAATGTAAATACCGGTAATTTTATCCACTGGATCATAGAGGACTTCTCCCGGCTTTGCGATGCTCGGCTATTTAACAGAACTCACTTATTATACAAACTTGTTAACTCATTTACGACAGTACCTTGTATCTGTTGGGCCCCATTTTCGTCAATTGTAAAGCCTAACTTATGTACAAATTCTTACTTTTGTCTATTTCTCAGTTAATTCAAAAATTAAAAAAAAAATTTAAGGTGCTCACCCTGCACATATTTGTCCGAAATTTTCTCGGTTTCATGCCAGGTAGACATATAATCTGTATGTAAAATATCGTCTTTCTCCAAAAAATAGATTTTGGGTTATACCGCCAACAGGCAGACAGACAGACAGACGGAATTGAGAAAATCTGTTTTTTGTCATCTAGGGACGCTGAAATATGAATATCTGAAGAAATCCCGGAAGGTGTTTTTTTCGTAATTACAACACTTTTTTCGTCTTTCAGACGGGGGAAGTTAATAAAAAGGTGTGGTTTAGAAAACCTGTATAGAAATGCTCCTTCTAAATTGAAGAACAGGAAATAATTTTACCTAAATAGTCAACACACACAGTCGGAAAACAAGTGAAGGTTGTTACTTGCCTCGCCAAAGGCGAAGGAAGTGTTATAATCCTGAAAAAAGCACCTTCCCAGATTTCTTTAGATCTTTACTAGGGTCTCTAGATGACAAAAAACTTGCTTTTAGAATTCTGTCTGTCTGTCCGTGCTTCCATCCGTCTGTCTGCCTGTTTGTGCGTCTGTGGGCGGTATAGCTCAAAAACTACTTTTTGGAGAAAGACGATATTTTGCATGCGGATTAGATGTCTACACAACCGAATATACTTTCGGTGAAATATATACAGGGTGATCACCTTCAAAAAATTAAATTATATCAATTTTTGCTTTAACTTGAGAGCTATTAGTTAAATAAAAATTGCACATAGTTCAGGTGTCTACCCTTGACGAAAATATGAAGATATATGACCCAATATATACAGGGTCGACAGCTTAAAAATTCAATTTTTCTTTGATACCTCCAAAATTTTTAGTTTCAAAGCTTCCACTTGCGGTTACCGAAGGAAGTTCCGAGTAAAGCCTTTTACTATTTTTTTACGGATAAAGCTACCGGAAATTATAAATGCTTAATATAATGTAGACGTTATTTGCTGAAGTAGTAACAACAAATTTCATATTGAAGGTGCATTTCTAACTTCTTAGAGAACCAACACGATTAAGAGATCACTTAAAACGAATCGTCAGTTTGAATTGGAGGTTTTTTTTATTTTGACATTCACTAACCAAATTAATACTGAGTTTTAGAAGAAAGCAGGATATTTATTTTCGTCGAAATTATTACTTTAGTTGTAGAGTAGGCTATGGCTCTAACTCAGTCTTATGAAAAAGGATAGACGTGCTGATAAAAACAATCTAATCATTTTCACTAAATGAAACAAACAATGTTGTAGCAAAATAAATGCTCACAGTTACGATGAAATCGGGTGTGATGATGCGGAAAATTTATGAATGTACTAGCGGACCCGACAGGCGTTGTCCTGCCCGCTGCTTGCTATTAGCGGACCCTACAGACGTCCTGCCCGGTGCCTGCTATTAGCGGGTTCAGCAAACTTTTTTTCGATTTTCGAATTTTCGATTTTTTTCATTGTAAAACATATTGGGGGGTGGTGGGGGGGGGTGTGAATATTTGGGGTTATATGTTCTGATATGCGAGAAATCTTTTAAAAATTAAAACAAAGAAATTCATCAAAAATTAAAAAAAAATCCTAGAACCCGATTGCAGCGCCACATACCAAGTACAATTGTGAATCTAAACCATCCAGGAACCCACTCAAACACACACAAAAAATTTCATCAAAATCGGTCCAGCCGTTTAGGAGGAGTTCAGTGACATACACACGTACAGAAGAATTATATATATAAAGATAGAGCTTATTACACCACCCCTTTTGTAGGAGTTTTTATGTATAATAAAAACTAGTGATATCTACCCTGTTTGCTTAATTCACAGAAGTAATATCAATAATAATGTATATAATTCTCACTTACCTTGTTGCTTTCAACTGAATCATATATTGACATATATCATACTTTCATAATTGACTTTGAAATTATGTCATGTTTAAATATACCTCGGCTAGCCAGCTTATTTAGCAATTGAGACTCTCTGTACTTCCCAGCTGAATGAGTTAATGTCAAATATAACTGTATTAATGAATTGTACCTTGAATAACCAAATAAATATCAATTTGATTATTTAAATCACACTCTTAGTACTTGAGTTTGAATCTAATTAACTGTTATAGTGTATTAAACGTTTGAATTGACATTACAAATTAATAGTCAGATTAAAGTTGTCAAAATTATTTAATTAAATGAAAGTTCCAATAAATGCGGTTAAATACTTTTTAAAATAACTAGACCAAAATGATAAATTTCTAATTATAAAGATCGAAACCGTCGAGTACTCAAATCACAATATTAATTTAGAAAACTTAATATTCTAAGATTCTCTAAATCTAAATACAAGTTTTAAATTCTAAATTTGCCGTATCCAAACTGTTACTATAATACACTAACCTTCAACAGCCGAACTCGTACTTCCGATGTGGTTCTAATATCAGTTTCACACTGATCGAAGTCGTCAAACACCTACTTGGAGATGATGAGGACCCATAAAAGCTCGTTGTAGACAGACTTGACCGTTTAATATTTTCTTAAAACGGTATTGCAGCATGCCCAACACACAAACACTCACTAAACTGATGGCTTGTAAACCAATGACCACTTGAAATGGCTTCTATAAATCTCCAACTCACTATGTGAAGAATAATATTGACCCCTTGGTCAGTATTTGATCATGCAGAAGGCTATTCTTACTAACACGTATCAAATTGCAATTATATCCTCACAATTAAAGGTATTATTAGACCTTTAATGTGACTATTTTGACGGAGATTCTTTTTAAATTATAGAAACTTTTTTACTCTTGTCAACAACCTCTTGGTTGCTAATATTTACTGCCACCCGTTATTCTCTTACACTTGTTATCACATGATACCCTTTTGATATCTTGATATTAATTGAAAATAATTAAGCATTCTCACAGCATGCTACATTACAAGCTGAGAAAGAAAATTAAGAAAATAATCGTATTAGAAAACACACTTGCATATATGAGCTAGTACAGAAAAAATATATATGAAAGGAACCGTGAAAATATGTATGTTATAAAGAAAAAGGTCAAGCAAAACAGGTGAAATTATTCCACTACTTCGCTGAATATAAAAGGGATACAAAATACAGAGAGACAGATGGAACAGAGCTCTGTGAGCTGGTGATTAACATGCCTGCTCAGCATTCGGGAGGTCGTGGGTTCGATTCTCGCGGTCATCATCTCTGATTCAGGTTTTTAGGTGGTTTTCCTGAGTATCTTCCCTTATCAGACCAATGGCGGAGCAGTGTATCTCCAACTTTTGTGGAATTTCTTCCATTCTTCGCCTCCCCTTCTTCTTACCCTTCTTTTCGTTCTTGGCTGAAGAGGGACGTAAGGTGCCTATAGTAGCCCCCCCCTCGTTGTGGAAATTCAAGAGCCATTAAACCTTTACCTAAAATGCATACGTTTATAAGTGCACTTTAGATAGCATGGAAAAGTGCCAAAGATCTAAAAAAAACGTCTGCTTCTGTAAGTGCATATTCGTTTCGGATGTTGACCATCATGGTGGCTATTCTGACTTTATTAACTGCTGCGCGGTAAAGCCCTATGGTTGTCAGCGTATCTGATGTCCTCCAAATTTTCTCCCTTTAGTACAATTCCGACTTCTACATTAATCAGGGCTCCTTTTATATATACGGTAGTGTGCTAAAGATTGATCCATAAACCCTTAATCATGGTTCTATACAAATTGATCCCGTAAGTACATAATTATACTATCTGCAATTTAGTTTTCCAGCTGACAATAAATTGATTTCCTTTGTTAGCCTAGGGAAAATGGATTGACAATGGTGTGGAATAATTGGTTTGAATATTGTTTCAACGACCTTTTTTAATAATTGAAGATAAAAGGTGGTGCAGAATATCAGAAAAAAACAGTAATGAAGTAAATCGTGTATCGTATGGCTTGTGGTAGGAAGCCTGGTGCCAGAGTTTTCAGTTTGCGGTAGCACTTCTGGGGGACCTACGGCTTAACGTGTTCTCCGAAGCACGGCTGGCTGTGATTTGACTACCACTATATTTCGGACACGCTTCCGAGTGCCGATCGCTGCGAACGTTGCGTAACTCTCGAGATTGTTTGACCAGTCTTTGCAGCATGCGGATATTCAATCAGATAAAGCGAATTAAAAGTATGGAGTATTTGTATATTCCAGCTTTATTGACATTTTGCTGTGACTTCTACTTGTTCTAATAAAACCCTATGTTGACAAAACATATTTAAACCAGTTTGGAGGAATATTACCATTTATAATACCATTCAGTACAATCTTTGGTCTGTTAAAATGTATATTTTTTTCTACATTACACAAACGATTTTTAAAAAGCAATTGCTTTTTCAGTAATGGAAAGGGATATTCATACACTAGAAAGGTACCTTGTAATAATTCCACAAACGTCTGACTTGCTACTGCGCGATTTGGTCCTATAATTACATAATTACACCGTCTGCAATTTAGTTCGCCAGCAACGGTATTGCTAACGATAAATCGATTACCCTTGTCAGTCTGAGAATACACGGAAAATAGATTTCCATGTTGCTGCAAGGAGAGTTCTTTAATGCTTGGAAATAAAACGAAAGAAATAGAAGATTTAATCAAAGAAAAGTTTAATATACGAGGTGGAACAAATATAAAACTGGACTGGCACCACTGTGGATGCTATAAGAAACTGAACGTTTCCAAATTATTTGAAAATTGTAGCTGAACTCAACACACAGCTAAAACGGCGTCTTGTCAGAGCTTATGTGGTAGGCTGTGCATGTGGGTAAACAAGTTAGTCTAAGTGTTACGTGTGACACAAGGTAGACATGGAGCACAGAGTGAACATGAAGTTTTGCTTCTGACTGGGAAACATGGTCACGTACACGTTCTTCGAATGGCTTTTCGGGTTTCGTGAAGGTTGGAAGGATCTTTCCGATGATCCGAAGTCTGATTGTCTGATCACAGCCACTCCCCACGATTCCATTGCAACGGTCGACAGTAACTAAAATTTTAGCGAAAAAAAGTGTCGCGGTCATGGAATGTCCCCCCCCCCCCCTATTCACCCAATCTGTGCGACTTCTTGCTGTTTCTAGCTTAAAAGGACTCTAAAGCAACGGTGCCTTGACAACGAGAAATGCATTCAACAGAATGTTACCGCCGAACCTTAAGAAGTTTAAACAGGCCTTCCAGGTATGTCGTCGATGTCAACGGGGCGTAGATGTCGAGGGAGATTACTTCGAAGGACGCTAGGAGTACTTTCCCCTATAGATACTTCAAATACTGTGTATTTGATCAATTTCGTCTCATATTTCTTCAACTTCGTAAGTTCGCAAAATGTTGATGGTTTAATTGAATTCGTTCTTCCGTCCATTTTATAAATATGTTTGAATTTCTACCACCGCGGAAATTTCTACGCCTGATATTATATTTATCAACTGTCTTACACAAATTTTGGTTTCCTATCCTTAGAATTTAACATACTTTTTTCTTTCGTTTGTACTTTTCATGTTGAGATGTTTTAAACTTGTGATTTTTGGTAAAATTTTGTTATAGTCGCTTCCTGAACTGACAACCTACGCTTGTTACTTAGAATTATTTGCTCATATTTAAAATTTTCACGTTGATGCCTTTCACAGATTCTCTACTTCAGTATTAATTTATTTAGTAAGAACTTTAACTTACGATCTGTTCCGTTCAGCTTCGTCGCTTGTACAGAGTGTAACTGTTTGAATTTAATTTGTTCTGTTGAGATGAACTTAGCAAGACTCTCCTTCTCTTGTCGCTGATTTAACGTTGTGAGCGTTGTGTAGCAATCTTGATAAACTATTTAGACATCGTTATGCTGAGTTTGTACTTGTCGTTTTATATATGTGATAGTTTGCTATATGTTTAGCTTTCCAGCATATTTCGACTCTCTTGCAGTATCGACCCTGGCAGTTTGAATATTGAAGCTCCCCTCTCACCTTTTTATTTGATGTTCCTCGAATCACTAGCCTGCTTATATTGTCGTGGCGTGCTAATTAATATCTCTTGTATGTAAAAACGGTTAAAAGTAAATTTTCAGATTCCTTTTGGTTTGTTTTGGATTGATAGTTTAGTTTATTTTGGAGCGTTCTTTCCACGTACTTCTTTATTCGTAATCCATATTAATTCCTATTGGACATAGGGCTATCCTAGTCTCATTCAGTATTCCCTCTTTAGAGTTTTATGTCTTCCAACTAATAGCTTTTTTGTCGTCTACCACCTATATTTTGGTTTCCCTGCACATCCTTTTTGTCTCTCTCAGTCCCCATTATGTAACTTTTGATGTCTATTTGTTCTTATTTGCCCTTACTTCGTGTCGTACCGATCGCCATCTCGAATCTGCTATACGCTCAATAATATCTGTGATGTTCGCTTGTTACATTCTAAAAATGTACGCAGCTAGCTTCAATAGGACACGGGCGGGGTTATACTCTAAAGGCGTCGGTGTTTCAAGACGTTGAGAAGAAATCGACATCTATATTACTGTATTACCTCATCTTGCCTCCATCTGATTGGCGCTTAATTTGCGTGTAAATGTAACTTCATATGGTTGTACAGAGTCCAGGTAAACACAATTGTGCATTTAAAACATTATTTTGGACATACAATAATAAAATAATCAACGGTCAGTCGATGCTAGTTCGTTATCAAACTATTATTATCTGGAGAAATTTCCTTAACGCTGACGTCACTGTATTAGATGTTATGATTACTTGATAGCGTTAGCGGTTTAGAAGTAGTACGCATCGCTTAAAACTAGTTAATCGAGACTGACCACGACACATGTTCGGACTTCGTTCTCCAATTTTCTCAAAATGGAAACAAAAAACTAGAAAACCCAATTTGGGCTTACAGCGGGAGCCGGGCGTGAACCGCCCGCTCCGTCAAGCCTAGGAGTTATTCGGAGCAGAAGACCAACCAAATATTATTTCTCTCTATTTCTCTTTTTGACACTCTTAGTCGATCTCAGTTTTTGTTTGGTAATCGTCATTGTTTCTAACTCGTATGAAGCTACTAACCAAATGCATGTGTCGTAGACCTATCTTTGTTTTTAATGCATAACAAAGTAATTTTTAAAGCAACAATAAGAGTCAGTGTAATGTCATGGCTGTGAAGTCGCGCAATATATAGTCAACTGTAAAATTACAAAATTAAGGACATAGTACAAGACCAAATTATGGATGACCTAAAATAGTTTTAACTTACAACTTCTGAAGAGAATTGAACGTGTTTGTTTAGGATTTGTGGTGGAAATGGGTAGTATGCATTTGATGTCGAGGTTAGTGACGCTTGGTGAAATTGTCGTGTTTTTTTATGTAAAATGATACCGAATTTATATCAAAATCAAACCATCGTGACTGCAGGGGCACATTCGAGGGCTGAGAAGTTAACAGTGAAGACGGCATGGGTTTGGTACAAAAGCTTAAATTCACTCATCATTAAGAAAAAGGGCGCCAATCAGTCTTTATGCAGCAAATGTTCTCAGATAGAAACGAGAACTCATTCATTCAAGGCTTAACCAAAATTTCAATAATCTGAAATGTAATAAACTCCATAATCGGTTCATAAATTAGTTTGCATTAACAAAACGAACACTGACATTGAAATGTATAATCGTCAGTAATATGGTACTGCAATACAAACGTTTAGTACGCTGGGTTCTCCCTATAAACTCATCTAAACTAATTGTACCACCTTAAATATTAAATATCTTCCAGCATTAGTTGGCTAACGGGAGCAAAACGCAATAAACAAATAGGTGTATAAATGCAATTGAATTCACGTTAAATTGATAAACTAGGTTGTTAAACGTTAAAAACTAAATAACATTACCAAGGAAATAAAGTTTCGATGTGGCCTTAAGGGAGCTCACCGAAGGCATTAGCTCAACAGCACAACGCAAAATGCAACGTATGAGGTAAAAATTAAATTACCAAATTATATAAGCGAAGGCGAAGTTTGAGGAAGGCTGAGCGGTTTCAATCGAATACTCTGACATTCGACACAGCCATATAATCTGTATCAAAATGGCACCAGTAAACTTCACGGGAAATTTGAAGAATTCCGCGCGAGACGTGGAAACATTCCACAAAATTCAGAAGGTAATAAATTAGCTACGTTCGCAACCAAACAGTCGTTCCCTTGTCGTTGATAACCGGCCCCTTGGCAATCACCAGAAGCACACGTGGCAGTAGGTTAAACGGTTCTTGCCGGAGCGTGACGCCACCAATACCAGCACAGCACAGCCTTATAGGGGATCAAAACAGCTGGTTACAGGATCAGAACGGCTAGAAATACCCCAAAAGCTAAACGAATTCGGAAAGACTAAGAAAGCAGGCTAAAATGACAACCACAAGGTAGACAAAATCGGAACGACAGCGCGGACAATTCACAAATACCTCTAGCTCAAAATAATTTACTGTTTGCAACAACAAACAATAATTTTGTATTTTAATAATAAACAATGGTGTTGTAGAAGTAATGAAAGCTGCTAATAATTATTCTTGTTTCCGGACATTCATTTTGAACCAATCTTAACAAATGGCTCGACTGTAGTTTAATGAGTAGAGTCGATTTCGAAGTTATTAAATGGGGTCTTTTAAGTTTGATTACTGTTCTAAAATCTCTTGGGTTATACTACCAAAACATTTTTCATAATTAATAAACCATGGGTACAGATTTTTTCTTATTGAGAATACCACGGTCAAAATTTGCTATTTGGGTGGCGATAGTTAACGAAACGAGACTTGTAGTCAAGTATTCCTCTCCCTTATTACTGGGTAATTTTGTAGATTCCAACTAATTTTTCAATTGGTTGAAATATGCCTTTTTTGCATTAGGTCTAGGGCCTCTTCCTTCCAGAGCGATGCTCATCTCGCTGTCAATTGTCTCATCATCGCCTGTGGGATTAACCCCAGTAGTATTTTATTCTTTAGCCCATTTTTATATAAAATATATGCCAAAATCAAACTATAATAACACATGGGCATATTTGAGGGCCAGCGAGCTAACAGTGAAGTCGGCATGGGTTCGTTACAAAAGCTCAAAATTAGTTATTATTAGAAAAGGAGCGCTAAATGATCTTTAATACAACAAATGTGCTTTGAAATCACAATAATCTGAAATGCAATAAACATCATAATCAGGCCATAAGGCAGTAATCTCTGAAACTTCTTTGTCTTCCGAAATGTTTATGTTTTAGTGTTTTTTATTTTGTAGTGTAGCAAAATATCCAAAAAAATTGCATGAGGTTATAAGGCAGTTTGCACTAATTAAAACACAAACAATCGTTGTAAAATGTATTTATTTATTTATTTATATCGTAATCAGCCAACAGCCGTTAGGCCAATTATAGGCGTCGCTGTACATTTTATGAGGACTTCCAACCCCATTAACGACTGACATGATGTTATTATGACATCCGGAACTAACTATTTCCGTGACAGTGGTATCACGAGGCGCCGAGAAAAGCAGCCGTGGAACTCCCATTCAAGTTCTGACCAGAAAGAGCGTTGCTTAACTCTACTGATCGTACGTGGACGCTTGTTTAA
The DNA here is from genome assembly GCA_940337035.1 of Agriotes lineatus. NCBI lineage: Eukaryota > Metazoa > Arthropoda > Insecta > Coleoptera > Elateridae > Agriotes > Agriotes lineatus. Next base: position 33,256 of record CALNHX010011081.1, read on the forward strand.
GCTACACCACCCGGGACCCTTGTATAATAGTCAACATAATATTAATAACTTACAGTTAGCTTTAACATCATTATAACGATTATTAAAGGGGGTACACCCAAAAGTCACTCTATTATAATTACTATCATAGATTCCCCTGCTTAAAGCGGCAAGCAGTATCTGAAATACATAAAACAAGTAATTGTATAATTACAACCAATAGCATAACAACTATAAAGCTTCGATGAGATCTTAAGGCAGTTCATTGAAGGCGTTGACCCAGCAATGCAACGGTATAATGTAATGTACAAAGACAAGGCAAAGTTACAAGTTACTTAAGCAAAGCTTACGTTCGAGAAAATTTGAAGGGTTTCAAGTGAATACGCTGACATGACGGCACAGCAACATACTTTCCATAAAAGAAGCAAGATGAATCTCGATAGAATTTGCAGAATTCTGAGGTACGGTAGCACAACTCACAAGATTATAAAACACTAGTATAGCTACATGCTCTACCAAATACGGGTACTTTGACGGCGATTAAGGCAGCCTGCAGCAAGTCAAGGCTGCATATTAGATTAGGCCCGCCAGAGACAGTTTACAAATCCCAGCATCAAAGAAGACAAACCCAGTCGAAACGCAAGCTTGCGGGAGCAGCTGCACTGGATCAGAACAGCACGTGCACTATGTAGGACGAGAAGACCTGGATACGGGATCATAATAGCTCGATACAGAATCATAATAGCTAGTTAAGGAATCGAAACAACTATAAATACCCTGAAAGTTAAACAATTTTGCAAGAATCGGAAAGCAAGCTAAAATAATAACGTGCACTTACCACAGAGATCTAAACTGGGCTCTGAAGTATCTTTCCATATTTACGCCACTTTCATAGTTGCGTCTCTTGCCATGGCTAATCTGCGTTTATTTTTTTTTCACTGCTTCTTGTCTGTTATTATCGATCCTAGTTATTCAAAGCTTTGCGTTACATCAAACCAAGGGATGATGTAGCCGGTGTAAGTTGTCAATAGGTCTATCTGTTATCATGATATTTAATTAATTAATTAATTTATTTATTTATTTTGCACTCAGCCAACAGCCGTTAGGCCAATTATAGGCATCGCTGTGCATTTATGAGGACTTCCAACCCCACTAACGACTATCATGATGTTGTTATGAGAGGCGGGCCCAACTATTTTACGTGACAGCCGTATCACGAGGCGCCGAGAGATGCAACCGTGGAACTCCCATCCAAGTTCTGACCAGAGAGAGCGTTGCTTAACTCTACTGATCGAACGTGGACGCTTGTTCAAGCTACACCACCCGCGACCTTGCTTACCTGACGTAATTTATCCATAACACTATAATTCTTCTTTGATTGCCGCAATTATCATTGTATCATCGGCGTAGCTAAGATTGTTTATTTTGCTTCACACTATCGATACCCTTCCTGTTAATTCAACTATTACTTGGTCTAAAGTGTCGGTTGGTCACGTTTATTTTTTATACTTTCAGACATCAAGAGCGTAATATGCACACCTGTTTTACCCATTAATTTCAAGGTTTCTGCCGTTTTTAAGTCAGGGCTTACCATTTTATCACGTTCTCTACTTTCCTTCTTAAAATGTTGGGTTCCTTGTTATATGCTTCGGTTACATTTATCGTGTCATCAGTGATAGGCTGATAGCGATT